>JAMZAV010001463.1:0-205262 GCA_024449915.1 Sweltsa coloradensis
AAAGCTATTTAATTAATCGTCCACAAAAAGTCAAAAAACGTATATTAAAAGCTTATTTCTCGTTCTGGCTAACTTTTCAACTTTTTTTTTTAGAAAGAAATACATCACCATTACCTTAATGTCCATGTGGAATATGAAAGTTGTAGCCCCACCCGTTTGGTCAGATTCGGCCCAAATGTCACGAAAATCTCGCACTAAAAATCGAAAAAAATCGTAAAAGTGCGATATTCATGAAAAATATTTCTTCCATTGTACCCAAAAAACGTGGCAAGTCAAAGTTCAGAGAAAACGAAGGTCGTGTCAAATTTTCATCAAGATCGCATATTATGCCGTTTGCCCGGTAGAGAGCGAACAAACAGACGAAAAAAAAAAAAAAAAAAAAAAAAAAAAAACAACCGAGCTAAATTTTTTGGGGGGTCGGTGAAATTGAAGTCTTCGCTTCGCTCATCCAAAAAGCTTTATTTCTATAGATTCTGGCTAACTTTTTCAACTTTTTCTTTCAAAATGTACTACATCTACATAACCCTAATGTCCGCGTATAATATGAACATTGTAGCGCCACCCGTTTGGTCAGAATTGGCCCAAATAGCACGAAATATCGCACAAAAAATCCGAAAAAATCGTAAAAGTATGATACCTATTCATGAGAAATATTTCTTCGATTGTACCCAAAAACGTGGCAAGTCTAAGTTCAGAGATTTCGAAGGTCCTTGTCAAATTTTCATCAAGATCGCATATGCCGTTTGCCCGTAGAGAGCGAAAAAACAGAGGGGGAAAAAAAAAAAAAAAAAAAAAACCCGAGCTAAATTTTTTGGGGGGTCAGTGAAATTGAAGTCTTCGCTTCGCTCATCCAACAATTTTACAATTTTTTTTGTAGCGAGTTGATTATATAAATATTTTTTAAATGTTTTTTTCTCTGCATGATTTCATGAAAATGTAACTTAATTCCTGTCATTGTATACAAAGTTAATATTTTAAGTATTTAAAGAAAAAATTTACAAAAACAGTAAATATTGATTAAATAAGTTTTAAATCTTATTTACATGTGTTTAATTAAGAACCTTAATTGGATGACGAAGCGAAGTTTCCCATTTCACTACATTGGAGAAAAAATCAGGAATGTTTTTTTTGTATTTTTGTCTGTTTTTTAAAACACGATTCGGCTAAACCGATACTTCAATTGCGATGAAAATTTTTGGAGGGCTTTAAAATTATGAACTTAAAACTGCCACGTTTTTGAGCACAATCGGAAAATTATTTCTCATGAAATCGCTATTTTACGATTTTTTCGATTTTTAAAAATTTTTCCCGACTTACAACACCTACATGTTTTGTCCGATTGTAATGATTTTTTCCAGAACCTTAATTTCATGAATTGATATATTCTTGTAAAATTTTATGCGTTATCAAAAACTATTATTTACGAAAATCGCAATTTTACGACTTTTTTCAATTTTTAAAATTTCTTGGGCTTAAAACTCCTACTTTGCTTTATCGATTGTATGATTTTTTCACAGAACCTTAATTTTATGAATTAATATATTCGTGTAAAATAAGTGCCAATCAAATAATTGTTTCTTATGAAAATTTTCAATATTACAATTTTTTCCTTTTTAAAATTTAGGATTAATTAAAAAAAATTAAAATTTACGTTAATTTTTTTTTTAAATTTTTAAAAAATCTTTCAACTTGGTAATGATTTTTTCACAGAAAACAGAAAATCCGCAAAACCCACATGGCAGCTCAATGCACCATTTACGCTCATCCAACAACGCGGCGGGATTTAAAGCGTTTCCTAGTTGTGGGAAAAAACGATTAAAAGCAACGTGAATCTACTTCCTAAAATAGTGCATATCACAAAATGATCACAATATATATTATTTTTATGTATTTCGATCGACGAAGATTCCGTTTCACTACACTGGAGAAAAAAATCCGGGAAAGTTTTGTTTTTTTTGTTTGTTTTTGTTTTTGTTTTTTGTATTTTTGTATGTTTGTTAAAAACGATTTTGGCCTAAACCGATACTCCAATTGCGATAAAATTTATTGAGGCCTTCGAAATCTCTAAAATTAGAACTGCTACGTTTTTGAGCGCAATCGAAAAAAATTTTTTCTCATTAAAATCGCAATTTTACGATTTTTTTCGATTTTTTAAAAAATTTCTTCGACTAATAACACCTACATGCTTAATTTGGTTGTAACGATTTTTTCACAGAACCTTAAGTTTATGAATTTATATAATTGTTTGAATTGAGCGCAATCGAAAAATTATTTCTTATAAAAATCGCAATTTACGATTTTATTTTTTTTTCTAAAACATTCTTCGACTTATAACACCTTTTTTAATCATTAGACTTTTCACTGTTAACACTGATTTTTATTTTAAAAATGTTGATATTTCGACTACTTTTCAGCAGTCTTAATCAAACAATACAACAAAATAAACAAGACAAAAAAACATTTCACAAAAATTATAAATATGGCTGTGTATTAGTACCAAATTATTAACAAAAAAGTTTTTTATGAATAAAAAATAAAAAACCAGAACATTAAAATTTAATATGTTTGGGCAGTTGGGTAAAAAAAATTAAACTATTGATCTAGTGATGAAATTGGGAAAGGGCAGAAACTCTTCCAAAAGGCTGGATAATTGACACTCGCACACTGAAATTTTATTGGCCACACTTGAAATCAAACCAGCTTCCTTGATTTTCCGTGTTGTGCATTAGACTCATGTGCAAGGATTGAAGCGTCTTTTTTTAATGTTTATTTGTCTTGTTTGTTGTGGTTTGATATTTGTTGTATTGATTGATATAGACTGCTGAAAAAAAAAATAGTCGAAATATCACATTTTTTAAATAAAAAAACAGTATTAACAGTGAAAAGTCTAAGGATTTATATGTGTAAAGTTACTACCTGTTATATAGTTTCAATTTTTATAATATAACACCTACATGCTTTATCCGATCGTAATGATTTTTTCACAGCACCTTAATTTTATGAATTAATATATTCGTGTGAAATTTGAGCGCAATCAAAAAATATTTTTCATAAAAAAACCGCAATTTTACGATTTGTTCAATTTATTTAAACATTCTTTGACTTACAACGCCTACATGCTTTATCCGATAGTAATAATTTTTTCGCAGAACCTTAATTTTATGATTTTATTTATTCGTGTGAAATTTGAGCGCAATAAAAAAATAATTTTTCATGAAAAACGCAATTTTAAGTTTTTTTATTTTTTTATTTTACATTTATTCAACTTATAACACCTTCATGCTTTATCCGATTGTAACGATGTGTTTACAGAACCTTATTTCTATGAATTAATATATTGGTTTGAAATTTGAGCGCAATCGAAAAATTAGTTTTTATGAAAATCGCAATTTACGCCTTTTTTCGTTCTAAAAAAATTACGTTCATCCAACAACGCGCCTGAAAAAGCGTTTGCGAAGCTTCCTAGTTTGAAATTATACAACTGAAAATGCTAGTCAGATAACTGGTGCGTACGACTATATGAATACTTCGATTAATTGGAAACGTGGGGGATCACATTTCCGTAGGAAACACACTTTCATACTTATACGTCGTGAAGCGGACGGGAAATAAGTAAGTCTGAGTTTTAGCATTCAAATTATCGGAATCGCCATGATTTTCTTGTTCTACTAACAACTAACAGCACGAAATCTGATCCCCGAAGCCGAGCGGGGAATATGTCATCGCAAGCCCGCTCTTCCTCGTGTCGCGCGCCATCTGCAGCGTGCTTGCTTGCCTAACTAATTAATGTTTCGGACCGGAGAATACTACACTAAACCCCGAAACTGGACACTGCGCGAATTCTTAACTGCGCGAATAGTAAAGTGAGCGAAAAGGACACTGAGCGAAAAGACACTGCGCGAATCCTTAACTGCGCGAACCCTTAAGTGCGCGAATCCTTTAGTGAGCGAAAAGTAAAGTGAGCGAATGGACACTGAGCGAATTCTTAACTGCGCGAATAGTAAAGTGAGCGAAAAGGACATTGAGCGAAAAGCATAGTGCGCGAAAAGGACACTGAGCGAAAGTTTTCGCTCACTTTGCGTTTCGCGCACTTAAAAATTCGCTCACTTCACGTTTCGCGCACTTAAGGATTCGCGCAATTTCCATATTGCCATATAACACCTACATGCTTTATCCGATCGTAATGATTTTTTCACAGCACCTTAATTTTATGAATTAATATATTCGTGTGAAATTTGAGCGCAATCGAAAAATATTTTTCATGAAAATCGCAATTTTACGATTTGTTCAATTTATTTAAACATTCTTTGACTTACAACGCCTACATGCTTTATCCGATTGTAATGATTTTTTCGCAGAACCTTAATTTTATGATTTAATATATTCGTGTGAAATTTGAGCCCAATAAAAAAATAATTTTATATGAAAAACGCAATTTTACGTTTTTTTTATTTTTTTATTTTACATTTATTCGACTTATAACACCTTCATGCTTTATCCGATTGTAACGATGTTTTTTCAGAACCTAATTTCTATTAATTAATATATTGGTTTGAAATTTGAGCGCAATCGAAAAATAAGTTTTCATGAAAATCGCAATTTACGCCTTTTTTCGTTCTAAAAAAATTACGTTCATCCAACAACGCGCCTGAAAAAGCGTTTGCGAAGCTTCCTAGTTTGAAATTATACAACTGAAAATGCTAGTCAGATAACTGGTGCGTACGACTATATGAATACTTCGATTAATTGGAAACGTGGGGGATCACATTTCCGTAGGAAACACACTTTCATACTTATACGTCGTGAAGCGGACGGGAAATAAGTAAGTCTGAGATTTAGCATTCAAATTATCGGAATCGCCATGATTTTCTTGTTCTACTAACAACTAACAGCACGAAATCTGATCCCCGAAGCCGAGCGGGGAATATGTCATCGCAAGCCCGCTCTTCCTCGTGTCGCGCGTCATCTGCAGCGTGCTTGCTTGCCTAACTAGGTACTTAATGTTTTCGGACCGGAGAATACTACACTAAACCCCGAAACTGGACACTGCGCGAATTCTTAACTGCGCGAATAGTAAAGTGAGCGAAAAGGACACTGAGCGAAAAGACACTGCGCGAATCCTTAACTGCGCGAATAGTAAAGTGAGCGAAAAGGACATTGAGCGAAAAGCATAGTGCGCGAAAAGGACACTGAGCGAAAGTTTTCGCTCACTTTGCGTTTTGCGCACTTAAAAATTCGCTCACTTCACGTTTCGCGCACTTTAGGATTCGCGCACTTTCCATATTGCCGCCTCAAGGGAAGCCGTAGTATCCTCGCGTCCGAGGAAGGTGATGGATGTCACCGAAATATTACGCAGCGGGTGAGTGCTGTGAATTAATTTTTAACCGTGTTTTGTTCAGTTTATCAGTTTTATTATATATATTACTAGGAAAACGCTTAAGTCCCGCCGCGTTGTTGGATGAGCGTAATTGGTGCATTGAGCTGCCATGTGTTATGCGGATTTTCTGTTGTTCTGTGAAAAAATTATTACTAAGTCGAAGATTTTTTTAAAAATTAAATAAAATTAAATAAAATATAACCTTAAATTTTTAATTTTTTTAATTAATCGTACTAATTTAAAAAAAAAGAAAAAATCGAAAAAATGCGATTATTATAAGAAATAATTATTCGATTGCGCTCAAATTTCACACGAATATACAAATTTATAAAATTAAGGTTCTGTGAAAAAATTATTACAATCAGATAAAGTATGTAGGTGTTATAAGTAAAATAAAATTTCAAAAAATCGAAAAAAATCGTAAAATGGCGATTTTCATGAGAAATAATTTTTTGATTGCGCTCAAAAACGTGGCAGTTCTAAGTTCAGAGATTTCGAAGGCCTCCATAAAACTTCATCGCAAATAAAGGATCGGTTTAGCCGGAATCGTGCTGACAAACACAAAAATACAGAAAGGAAAAGAAAAAAAAACATTCCGGATTTTTTTCTCCAGTGTAGTGAAATGGAATCTTCGCTTCGCTCGCTACGCTCGCTACGCTCATCCAATTATTTGAGCAACGTCCAATTTTAGTTTAATAAAGTTTAATAATGTTAATTTAGTTTATATGTTTAAGTATGTAAAATGGCTATTGTAGTGCACACTGCATCATCTAAACTATGTTTTGTAAATTTGCATTAATTAATTCTTTCATCTTTCACCATCTTGTCCTTTTATGTATTATATGTATATAACTTCCCACGTTCAAGTTTTCAAAAAACTTTGTGGCTTTGCTGTTTTTCTTGATGTATCATGTATTGTTTAAATATGTAATTAACTAACAACATGCAAATAAAAAAATTGGTGAACTTGAACTTTTATATTAAATAAGTTGCCGATCAGGCTCGAAAATATCAAACAAATGAAGATGTGGTGTGTGTAATTATACACACGCCCACTTCTAGGCCTAGAAATGAACGACCTTATGACAAACTGATGCTCGATCATCACATGTTTTTAACAATCTTGCAATTTTATTTCATTCATAGATAGTTTTAATATAATGTTACACTATTTAAACTTCACCTACAGTATTTTTTCACGATTTAACTGACGAAAACATCCTACTATTGAGAGCTGTTTTGTATACACACGCCCACTTGTAGGCCTAAAAAATGAACGAACTCATGATAAGCTGATGCTCGATCATCACATGTTTTTAATAATCTTGCAATTTTATTCAGCTGGCAGTGCTTCTGAGTGTTGTAGGACTGACAGGGCTTCTGATGTTTGTAGGACAACGCCCCTAACACTAATCAGGTCGGTCGTGGCGCCTAGAAGGCCTAACGAATTGACATTGGCACTATTATCGACGGCAATAAAGAACCATCTTCACCCAAAACCTCCGAAATAGGATGAGATTTAACTTCCATCGCAGAACCCAAAGAGAGGGGAACAATCGCGCATGTATGTGTCAGAACTCAGAAAACTAACAGAAAACTGTAACTTTACAGTCAGATTTGAACACTAGACTACGAGATCAGTTAGTTGTAGGAAATTTGCAACGAAGCCTTAAAACGTAGGCTATTGGAAATGAGTGATCTAACATTTGAAAAAGCCCTACAAATGGCTGTAGCAGCGGAGGCAGCAGACAACAACATGACGGCAATAGAGTCCCCAGCCAACAATGGAGTTAGCAAGGAGATCAACACCCTTTCATACAAGAAGGGCAAGGATGTCCATCCAACAAGGTACCACAGAAGGGAACGTGCTATCGGTGGCGGTTATGATCATCAAGGACATCATGCAAGTTTGCTAACGAAACTTTCCATTTTTGAAAAAGGGTGGGACACCTTGAGCGAGTTTGTTTAACAAAACAGAATCAAGACAAACAGTCAAAGAAAACAAAAACCAAGTCGGCAAGACTTCTAAAAAAAACGCGGGAAGGGATTCAAAGTACACATGCAATTGAACTACAACATCAGAACAGCGGGTACGAAATCAACCAGGTAGGCCAATGTTTTAAGGTAACATCATCTATAGACAAGCCTACCCTAGCACTAAAATTAAAATGGTTGCATGCATCAATGGAAGTAGACTCTGGATCTGCATGTTCAATAATCAATGACATAACTTTGAACCAGTTATTGTCACAGTCAGTTATGCCTACACCAAGCATTAAACAGACAGGCATAGGACTAAAAACATGGTCACAAGAAATGCTGTCGGGTGGTGGTGAAGCCATAATAGATGTAGTGCATCAAGGGAAAAGTCATAAATTACCACTGGTGGTTGTAAAAGGGGGGCGGGAAGCAGTCTCTTTGGGCCCCGCAACTGGTTAATGCCCCTGGGAATCTCCATCAGTGGCATAAACAAAGTTGACTCACAGAGGCCTAGACCAAAATGGGAAGAAGAATTCAGCTCCGTGTTCAACGACGAACTAGGCTCCTACACTGGTCCCGAAATCGCTGTACCATTGAAGGAAAATACTACGCCAAAATTTTCTTACGAGCACGACCAGTACCTTTTCCACTGCAAAACAAGGTTAAAAAGGGAAACGGGACAGGTTGACTGAAATCGGGGTTATAGAACCGGTGATCCTTTCGGAATGGGCATCAACGATTGTGGAAGATTCGATAAAAGACAAAACTTTAAGGATTTGTTTGTGACTACCGAAGCACAGTAAATCCAGGGGCTAGTAACAGACATTTACCCATTGCCCACAACAAGCAATATCCTGGCAAACATTGCCGGTGGGGGTGAAGTTCTCCAAGCTGGACCTTGCACAAGCATATCAACAAATGTCCTGTAAGGGAACAGCAGCTTGTACTGGACAATCAACACCTTAAAGGGGTTATTTTAAAATGAAGAGGTTACCGTACGGGTATCGAGCGCACCTCGATTTTTCAACGCGAAATGAAAAAATTGTTAGCAGGCATACCAGGTTTTGGGCGGTATTTCTCGACGATATCCTGGTATCGGGGAAAACGCAAGAAGAACACGACGAGCGGTTTGAGGGAAGTCTTAAAGCGGATTGACTCTAAGGGGTGCGCTTGTAAAGATAAAAATGCCAATTGACCTTGAAAAAGTACAATTTCTTGGGTTTCAAATTGACAGCACTGGGGTTGGGCCCAACACAAGACAAGGTGAATGCTATCGTAAAAGCACCGAAACCCAAACTAACAAGTCAAAAACTTCGAGCGTTCCTCGTTTATACAACTTCTACAACAAGTCGTGAAGAACCGAGCATGTCTTCTGGAACCACTTCACAGACTGCTAGACGATCCCAGCTCTTGGAAAAGTGGAAGAACAAGAGGAAAAACGCTTTCTGGAAGCTAAAAAGAGATTACAATCACTGATGTTTTAACTCATTATGAGAAGACAAGCCAATCGGAGCTAACATGTGATGCCCCTCCTTTGGGAATCGGAGCAGTCTTGTCTCATGTCAACAATAAAGATCAAGGAAAACCAATTGCATTTGCGTAAAGAACACTGGACAAGTACAGAGCGAAACTATTCTCAAAAAGATCGAGAGGCGTTAAGCATAATCTATGGCGTAAAACCCCTATCATCAATACTTGTATGGTCGCAAATTCGGATTGTACAGATCACCAACCACTCTTGGTATTGTTCAACCCTGGGAAATCAATTCCACAGATAATTTCACCCAAAAATGCTACGGTGGAGCATTCTACTGTCCGCTTATGATACGAACTTGTTTATCGCCCGGGTAAACAAATAGGTAACGCCGACGGACTAAGCCGGTTACCGGTACAACACCCGGATACCGAAACTCCCGCACCAATTGAAGTTTCTGTTTTTTGGGAAACATTGGACAAACCCCTGATCACAGCGGTCGAGATAGAAAAGGGATCCAAGCAAGATCCGGTGATGAGCAAAGTCATTGAATGCGTACTTACAAAATGGGCGCATGACCTCAACAAGGACAATTTCACAGCATACTTCAGGCGACGTCAAGAATTATCGATTCATCTTGGGTGTTTGCTGGGGGAACGAGAGTCGTTATACCCGAAGAACTACGTGAACGGGTTTTGAAATTGTTGCATGTGGCTCATCCAGGCATTGTGGTCATGAAAAAACTTTCTCGCGCATTGTATGGTGGCCGGGAAACGACAACGACATTGAAAACTATGTCAAGAGATGCAACAAATTTTCAAATACAACGACATGAACCAGCTAAAGCACCTCCATGTCCTTGAAATGGCCGACAAATCCTTTGGGCGAGACTACACGTCGACTTCATGGGTCCATTCATGGGGAACACTTTTCTCATTTTGGTAGACGCCTATTCCAAATGGACAGAAGTGGTTATAATGAAAAACTTAACATCATTGCAGTAATAAATCATCTACGAAGAATCTTCGCAAAGCACGGGCTAAAAGACAAATTGTTTCCCATAATGGAACGGCGTTTTTTCTCGGCTGAAATGAAGGAATTCTAAGAAGTATGGTATTACGCATGTTGCCGGTACCACCATTCCATCCGCATCAAAAGGACAAGCTGAAAGAACTGTTCAGACGGTGAAGGAAGCCCTCAAGAAGATGAACAAAGGGAACATTCAAGTCATGGTCTCAAAATTCTTGCTACATCAACATAACACTCCGAGCACGGTGACCAACAAGAGTCCTGCTGAACTTCTAATGGGTCGGCGTATCCGGACACCTTGGATCTTTTGAACCAGACTTTAGCAAGAAGATCGCCAACGTCAGGAGGAAGAATGGGAACGCCAGAAGCTACCTGAGCGAACTCTTGAAGAAGGGGCAGCAGTGTTCGGGGCGGAACTATGCCGATGGAAACAAGTGGATGCCGCAACTGTTTACCAACGTCGGCGGGCCCCGAACATTCGGGAAAAGCAACTAGATGATGGACGGACCTGGAAACGACACTAGACCAATGAGGGGCGAGACTCGCGTCGACAGAAGACTATGAAGAGGCAGTGAACCAACCTGATTCTCCTTCAGAACCATCCCTAGTAGAAGGGCTAATGAAACCTCTGGCCCCTCCCTGTCATTCCCCAGCAAGGGGTTTCCCACGTCCTCGTGCTAGACCCGCCTATCTGAAGACTTTGTTTCATGTATCTTTAAAAACGCTAATTGATAAATTTAATTCAAATCATACTTGTAAAAAAAAATCCCAGAAGGGAGGTGTGATGTATGAACATTTTTAACTACCCGCCTAGAGCACTGCAGTGTAGTGAGCTCTGTGTCGTGGATCTGAGGGGCGGTGGTTAGTAGTTGCTGTCTTCCCTCTTGACTTTCAAAGGGGCGATGTCATGTAGCCTAGCATCCTAGTGATTGTAATTGTATCTATTTTTTAATAAAGTACTGTTAATCTTATATCTAAATATCGAGTGATTATTCATATGCGCCCTCATAAAATATACATAACGATATTTTAACATAATGTTACACTATTTAAACTCACCTACAGTATTTTTTCACGATTTTAAATGACGAAAACATCCTATTCCTACATTGAGAGCTGTGTGTATACACACGCCCACTTGTAGGCCTAGAAATGAACGAACTCATGACAAGCTGATGCTCCATCATCACGTATATTTAACAATCTTACCATTTTTTTATTTCATTTATAGATAGTTTAAATATAATCTTATACTATTTAAACGTCCCCTACAATATTTTTTCCCCGATTAAACCGACGAAACATCCTACCCTACTCCGGGTTGCTACTTAAAAATGTTATGTCCCTAATTTTAAATTTTTAATATTTTCATTACCTTGTTACATGGGGGGACTTTCTGAAATTTTAAGTCGGTTCCAATGCCCTTGGACGAGTTACATGTCAAGTACCCAACTAGAACTAAACTGACATTCGGTCCCACGAGCCATCTTAGGGCGTTTGCTAAAAACATCACTTTTTACAAAAACCTATTTCATGTCTTTTCGAAAATAGGGTGTTTAAAAGGCAGGCCTAGGCGGTATGATCTACATTTAAAGTTGGACCCCAACGAACGAAGTTAAAAATAATAAACATTTTAAAATTTATTTTGACATTTGAAATTTAGGCTGCTGTTTTCAGTTGGTTCCCTTCAGGAACCCTTTTTTACATGTGAGTTCAGTACGGTCTTCCAGAGGTAGCACTTTTCGTCGGCCCGCCCCAAAAACCGGTACTGTACGGTTTTTACGTGTTTCTGACTAGGCCTAAAATAAAAAAACCGTAGGCCTACCAAACCGTCCCAGCCCTCCATGTAAAAAGGCTATTAACTTTTTCCACTAGGATGTAAGAATGGCTACAGATTTTCCCCACTAGACTTCCAAACCATTCATAAATAGGGGGTTTAATTGTGTCTTTATTGAGTTTTAATCAGTCGTGATCCTTGCAATGCTAGGAAAAAAATACTTATAAGCGGCCCTATCTAAATTAATGCTACTCCGGCGGGTTTCGCGCTTCGCTCACCAGATGTAGGCCTAAGCCCTTTGCTTTTTAAAACCCAATAGGGGAACCCAAGGGGCGTTGTGGTTCTTCCGGTCAGCGTGGTATAGGCGATTAACCCGTGCTCAATTTTCGTAACGATAGCGCGAGAACCCTACCACGGGCCGGAATTTTATTTAAGGCCCCACTGTAAGGAACTATAATCTTTCCTCTTGCTGGGTAAACTAATAGTACAGGTGTTTATCATGAACCCCCAATAAAACGGCAAAAAATATAGGGAAAGGTTTTACAAGGCAAAAATGTTCATAAGTCAAAGAAAGCGTACAAAGGGGACCACGAAAAAAATCCCTTGGGTCAAAAAGGCGGCCATGAAGAATAGGCCTATTATTTAATTTTTTTGAGTTTAAAAAAAAGTAAATAACGTTAGGAAAGGGGCACAAAGGGAAAAAAAAATTTTTAGGTGTTAAAATGGTATACAATGGGGGGGGCCTAAAAAAAGACCACACGATTCAAAATGGCCGCCAGTTTGAAAAATATGTATTATTTTACTTTTTGGAATATAAAATACTGAAAATAAAAAAAAAGGTGCCACTTAGCACTAGGCTCTTCTTAAGATTTTAGAAAATTTACAGAGGGGGGGCCAAAAAAAAAAAATTTTCTTTCAATTCAAAAGGCGGCCAGAATGACAAGGTGTATCAACTATCTTTTGATTTTTAATGTAAAAAGGGGGAAAAACTAATGAATGGAAGGCGTCCTTTGGGGAAAAACTTTTTTTTGAGATGCAAAGAATTTTTACAGGGGGGACCCAACCCAAAATACCCTTACGACCCAAATGGCCCCCCAGGGAATTACAATTGAAATACATTTATTTCTACAATTTTAAATGTTAACAGACGGAAAAATAATGATAGGAAGGTTGCCTTTGGCAAAAATACTCCCCAAGATGGGTGTTTTTTTTAAACATTTGGGGGGGAACCCAAAAAAAAATTTTTCATTAACGATTCAAAAAGGTCCCCCCATGTTTTTTTAAATGTTTATGGGTTTCCTATTTCGAATTTTTAACAGATGGCAAATGATAAAAGGGGCCCACTTGGCAAAAACTTTTTTCAAATTTTTTTTTAGGGTTTTAAAAGGTGGGGGAGCCCAAGAAAAAAATCCCTTAAAATTAAAAATGGCCGCCAGGGTTTAAAAAATTTTGTTTTTTTCCCTATATTTTTTTTGATAACTTTAATAAGTTTTTTGAAATGAAAAAAAGGGACATCTATTAGATTTCTAAGAAATGGATTATTTGGGGCACCTCTTCCTTACTTTTTTGTTATATTTTTAATTGACTTTGGTTCATCCTCGGGAAAAACAAAATATGGGGACAATTATATATATATATTAAAAGGCTGAACATAGCTGTCGAGATGAAAAAAAACCACCCAAAAATTTAAAATTTAAACTACCTTTAAACTTTTTTTAAAAGTCTTAAAAACTTTCAAAGGAACGGGGTTTTTCCTGGGGGTTACAGCATTCAGTGGGGGCATTTAAACATAAAATGCACGGGAAACCCCAATCCCGGAAATCTTTGCATGAGCATGAGTGATGCATCCTTTCTATCACGCCCCTTTTGAAAAAGCTCTCTGCAGCAGTCCCATATCCCCGGGGCAGTGCCCTTTTTTGGATCCCAAACCCCCAACCATTAAAGAACCTTCCCCATTTTAGGTATGAAGAAAATTGGCGTTTTAAAAATATTAGCCATCCCCAAAAAGTCCTCCTTGATTTAGGGAGCACGCTGAATGTGAATCTGCAGTGCGTTTTGAGTGGGAGGAAGGCTGCAACACTTTTGGGTTTTCCCCCCCCCATTTGAAAAGGGATTTTCCTTGCTTCATTGACTTTTTCCCACATTCCCGTGTGTGCGTCGTACAAAGAACAACCAAAAAAGTTCTAAGACGTTTTAGTGGTTTTGGAAACGTTCTGCAACGGGCAAAAAAAATTTTATTTTAAAACTGATGTGCCCTTTAATTTGAAAGATTTCCCTACTTTTTCCCAAGCATTTTTCCCTTCCCTTTTTTGGGGGAAGGAGGGTTTCATGAAACCCTTTACGTGACCAATTTGGGGGCCATCAGCCCCCTTCAAGAGAATCACATGAAATACCAGGGAATGGTGGCCTCAGATTTTTAGATTATATGATGAAGGAAAAACCCCGTTGGTCACGATTTTGCAAAATCAAACTTTTGTCCAGCTTTATTTGCGAGGGTGGGGAAAACAAATTTTCTTGTTTTGTGGGATTGTGAAAAAATCGTTTCCCTTTTCCAAGTAATGGTTTAATAAAAAAGAACAAAAACAAGTACAAACAAAAAAGAAATTTCCCGTCCGTTTGCAGAACGTTTTCCAAAAAACCCCTCAAGACGTCTTAGAACATTTTGTTGTTTTTTTGTACGACCCCACAAAAGGGTGTTTTTGAAAAATCAATGAAGCAAGGAAAAACCTTTTTTTCATCGAAAAAACAAAAATTTGGGCCGTCTTTTTCCTTTTTAAGACGCAAATCCAGCTTCACATTTAGTGTAAATGGGTTATCAAGGAGGACATTTTGGGGAAGTCTTTATACTTTTACGCCAATTTCTTCATCACCTAAATAATGGGGATGGGTTTTTGAAAGGTTTGGAAAGGGTTTTTTCCCTCCAAAATGGCAGACTGCCGGGATATGGGGGCTTTTCTGCAGAGAGTTTTTTCAAGTGCTCGTGTAAGAAAGGATGCATCACACATGCTCATTTCAAAAATGCCCGGCTTTTCCCCCGGGGCATTTTATGTTCCAACTGCCGACTGAAATGGGGTTTCAAAAACCAGGTAAACCCCAGGGCTAGAAAGTTATAAAAGACTTTTTTAAAAAATTAAAGGGAAAAAAAATAATAAATCTCTTTTATTTCTGGATGGTTTTTCTCCGTTACAGCTATATTTTACACTTTTATTTATTTTTTCCTAATTCAGTATTTCCGGGGGATGAAGACATATTTTTTATAAACAACCTCAATTCAAAAATTTTAAAAAAAGGGAATTTAAGGGGGAAGAAGTGCTCAAATGTCCACGTCATTAGAAATTTTACGTAGGCCCCAAACAGTTTTTTTTTCACTTTTAATTTTGTTTCGGTTTTAAATTTAAAAATTTTTAAATGTTTATCATAGGAAATAGGAAACAAATGTACATTTTTTAATCCCTAGCGGCCATTTTGAATTGTTAAGGGGTATTTTTCTTTGGGTCTCCCACTGTAAAAACCCTATTTAAAAAATCTTTGAAAATGTTTTTGGGCCCAAATTGGGCCACTTTTATCATTTGCCGGTTTACATTTTGAACAGGAAAAAAAATACACATTTAAAAATCCTGGCACCATTTTGAACCGAAGTGAAAATTTTTCTTGGCTCCCCACATAAAACCCTACACAACATCTTGGAGAATTTTTGCCCCAAATGGCCCTTTTTATCATTTTTTTTACCGGGCGGTTTAAAATTCGGGGAAATTGGGTATAATAAGGTACGCAAAATTGTAATTCGTTTCGGGCCCTTTTGGAAACGTAAGTTCTGTTTTGCTTGGCTCCCCCTCTTTAAACCTTCATTTTCATTTTAAAAAAAAGTTTTGCCAAGGGCACCTTCCTACATTATTTGGCCCCCCCTTTTTTTCATTAAAATCAGAAGATAATTTGATAACCCTTTTCCCTTTTATGGGGGCCCCCATTTTGAATTGGAAAAAGGTATTGTTCTTGGGTCCCCCCCTTGTAAATTTTTTTAATTTTTCTTAAAAGGAGCCCCTTGGGGCCAAGTGGGGGACCCTTTTTTTTCATTAATTTTCAGTATGTTTATATTCCCAAAAATTTAAAAAAAAAACCCTATTTTTCAAACATTGGCGGCCATTTTGAATCGTAGGGTCATTTTTAATTTGGGTCCCCCAAATGTAAACCATTTTTTAAAATCTTTAAAAACATTTTTCTGCCATGTAGCACCTTTCTAAAACATTATTTTCCGTCTTTTTACAAATCAAAATGGGAAAATAAATAGGCCATTTATTTATGGGCCCCCATTTTTAAATTTCCCAAGGGGGCATTTTTCGTTGGGGCCCCCCTTCCCGTTTTTCGGGGTTTTTTTTGACCTTTTGAACATTTTTGCCAGGTGAAAAATTCCTAATATTTTTTTGCCGTTTTATTTTGTGAACAACCCAGACTAAAACTCTGCTCTATCACAAATATTTAAAGAAATTTTTTTTTGGTTGGAAATGGGAAATCTACATTTTCACTGTTGCCAAACCTTCCAAAAAACTTTTTGGGAAAAAAACCGGTTTTAAAAAATTTTGTCCGTGGCCTTCCCGCAAATTTTGGTATCCCCAAATTTCTTTTTGGCTTAAATTGAGGTCCACGGGGTTGTACTAAAAATTAAAACTAACTTTAAAAAAAAATCCTTCAATGTGCCAGCAAAAACTTGAATGCGAAGTACATTGAGCAACCATGGACAGGCGCGTGGTATGCGAGGATGCCACAGCTGCACACAACATGGCTGCGTCTCGCTTAGGTTGCCGCTCAGTCAGAGTACATTTGCGACAGCGTGCAAACATGGGTCCATTTAACTCATAATAGTTTGAATTTAGGAAGCGTCATCGAGCAAAGAAGGATTCCATCATCTTCTTCACAAAATTATGTATCTTGTGATGTAATTGTTTAGATTTCTTTTGCGCGAGTCAAAAGATACGGCGAATTACATTTTCGTACCATGCTAATTCTTATGGGCGCTGAGACCAGAGAGAACCAATTTCCTTCCCGCCTTCAAAACTTAGGTTCCCTATAGTGTACCTAGAGTGCCTACTCCCATCATCTGCCGAGTATGGGCCGCATCGGCAATTTACTAACTAATTTAATTTAATTTAATTTAATTTAATACTAACTAATTAACAGTATATACTATTCCAATTTCTTGATTTGAACGAGCAAAGATGTCTTCTGAGTGTGGCATGGCAGCGCGGAATTCAAACTGGCGGTTGTAGTTTTTACGAACTAAACAGTAGGCCTATATTTATCGGCTTGGATACTGATCTTATTAATGTGAATCATCTCACTTACCCTCTGAGATTAATATAATGGAAAATAAGACTGAGGGTAAACCAGCCATAGGGCTCACTTACCCCTCTGAGATAAATATAATGGAAAATAAGACTGAGGGTGAACCAACCCTAGGGCTCACTACCCTCTGAAGATAATATAATTGGAAAATTAACTGAGGTGGGGGGGGGGGGGGGTAACCAGCCCACTTACCCCTAAGAGATAAAGCTATTCGGCATGCTTGTTTGAAAGGATTTTGGTTTAAATGGAAGGATTGACAAGCAATCATGTAAATGGTATATCCTCTTTTGTGCAATCATTGCTTGACATCGTCGGTTTGTCCCGCGCTCGGTTGCACTTGGGCTAGTATGACTGACAAGTGACACACCCATTATACCGCCCATGATTGAGTTATATGCGAAATATAAACGAAATTCAAATTGTTTACTGTAATTAAAAACAAAAACTGTGATCAACGTTATTGTGAATAAAAGAGTGATAATAGGGTATCCTAAATGTGTTGTATCAGGAATTAATACCAAAACTTCCTCGAAATCTTTATATTATTGATTATGCTAAAAATATAATTATTCGTTATGTTTGATTTCAAACCCAACATCTTGTGAATGCAACGAAATGATATTTGTCATAGTTAGTTATTCGCGGAAAAACGAAACGTTTTTTATGGTAGCAAATTTTATATATCGCTACAAAATTAATACCGTTTCGCAATATTGGAGCGTCTCATTTTGAGATGAAATAAAAACTAGGGTAGTAATGATATAGTTAAATAATCGGCATTTACGCTGAAATTGAGGATGTGAATGAGTCTCGTCCGCCGATTCTTTGAAAAACACTAGGTGCTTAAGCTTTTTTTGACTAATACAGCACGGTCCAGGTTTTTTCCGCGAAATGGATCTTTTAACATGCCTCATTTAAAGAAGACTGTATCCGTATTTACTAGAAAAACATTCAGTTGTCCTTTCTTGAGGGTATTGAGATTTCTGTTTGAAAACTTATAGTTTGGTCGTGAGCCACAAATATCGGTGGCTCTTGCCAATGTCGCTCTCGTGTTTACGTCAACATGGTCCGTTCACCCCCCCGTTAACCCAAAATATTTTTTTATTTATTAATAAATTATAATTATAACATTATATATGACAGTTATTATAGTTTTAACCTTAGCACCTGTATGCGATAGCGCACGGAAAGCGTGGCGCGTTGCACATTCATGTCAACCATTTGCTATGCTTCAGCTCCTTATGGCATTGTGTGGCTAATAGCTGACCCAGATTCTGATCTATTCACGGGGGGGGCCCACATTCTTTCCAAAACCCCGGCTGCTGTTTACTTCCACGGATGAATGTAACATAAGGAAAATAAGCCTGAGGGTCAACAGTTCTACGGGTCACTTATCCCTTGAGATAAATGTAATGCGAGAAAAATAATGTGTAATGAAATGTGTTATATTTTAAATTAAAACAATACATCTTAACATTCTGCCAGGGGAATTTCAACATTTTCTTTTTGTTTGTTAAATATGATATTTGCCTTTCATTGTTGGGAAAATTAAGTTTTTTGTAACAAATCTAATTTCAACATATTTTAAATAAAAAAACTATAAATATCATCAAAAAAAGTGTCTGTGAATTTGTCAGAATAGAACATGTGAGCATATTAAAAAAAAGAAATTATCGTTTTTATCTTAAAAACTGTAGAAGGTAGGGAAAAAAGTCAAGCAAATGTGCCAGAATAAAAAGTTTCTGAGATAATCGCATTGTAAGTTTATTTATGTTGTTTTTTGTAAATTGAGTGTAACACAAGACTAAAGGTGTAGTTTATTTATTTAAGATGAATTCACTGTCGTTTATAACCTTTTAATTTAGGCCTTTAAAATTTACTAAATAGTTAGGAAAAACACAGCTCATGTAAACTATACAGCCCTAGATTAGGCCTAATATCAGTACCAGTAGGCCATTTTTTTCCATGAAAATAGCAGGCAGAGCGTTTAAGAAAAAAAAATCATTTAATGCTTTTAGCATATATTAGCATAAAATAAATTTATGTAAATTTAACATTTTAAAAAAATATTTATTTATTTATGTTATAACGACTTGCAGGAGAAGAAAACGTTATGGAAAAATTATTTTGAGAGTTTGAGGATAAGGAAACGAAGACCAGTCGCACAAAAGTATTACCGATGATAGCTCTAGTGAAGCAGGAGAAGACGAAGTATAGATGAGGAAGAAAAGAAGCCTCAGAAGCGGCAAGCTAAATTAGCACTGAGGAAATGAAAAACGGGAAGGCACCGGGGGATGGTTTGTAGTGTAGATGTTGATTAATGGCGCAGAAAGACGAGGGAAGTACTGGATTTCAGGAGTGTGACTGCAGCTTGGAGATATAAAAAGATTCCAAAGGATGGGAAAGGCGTGTTATAGTACCAATATATAAAAAAGGTGAAAACAAACAGTGGGGTAATCATAGAGGCTGCGCTGTCACTCTACTTTGCCAACGTGCAAAGCTGTAGAAAAATTGCCTACAAAAGAGAATGAAGAAAAGTGTAGAAAGAGGCTTGACGGGAGGAGCAACATAGTTTCAGAAGTGGACGCGTCAACCATGGACTTGATTTTCTCAAAAAAGACAGCTCAGGGAGAGAGAAGGGAAAAAGGGGGAGGAGGTTATGGATGGTTTTTCTGGATGTTACAAAGGCATACGACAGGAATGCCCAGAGAGAGAGAGAGAGTTTGGAAGCCTCCGTAAAAAAGAAGATTGATATAAGATTGTGCGAAAGAAAAGAGGGCAGATTATGTTTTATGTGAAGAATGTGAGTTGCGTGGAGAAACTAAGGATGGCAGAGAACGGATTGGTTTGAAGTCAGGAAAGTCTAAGAAAGGAGTGTCACGTCCCGATGCTCTTCAATATAGTATACTTCGACGAGATATTGAGGATTAGTGGAGAGAGAGGGGCCAGAGTTCGTCCAGAACCTTAATAATTGCTGACGAATAATTAATGGGGGAAGTCTATGGAAGAGAAACAATCACAAGTGGAGAAAAATGGACATGAATGTATGAAGAATTTGATAGAGATAAGCATTGACAAGAGGGAAGTGATGGTTATGGGGAAGAAGAAGAGGTCTGGGAATAGGTAAAAAGATTGCCCGTAATTCGAGGAGAAGAACTAGGCAGAGCCACATATGTTTAAATACCTGGGCAGCCATAATCTCGACGATGGAAAAATAGACGCGCGAGATTGTTTTTTACAAGCGTACTGCGTATCGCAGAGAGTTTCTTCTGAAAAAGAACAGTGCCAAGGCGATGCATAACTTTTGATATACAATATCCGAATTTTTACCGGTACTCACATGAGGGACATGGTGTTGCAGTGACATGACAGTTGGGAGGGTAAAAGAAGAAAAGCAAATCAAGCTGCGGAAATGAAATTTTTAAGGATAGTGTAATGGGAGTTACGAAGATCGATAAGATGAGGAGCCACGAAGATAAGGAAAGAACCCACTAGGAGTTGAGAGTTTAAACTCGTTAAGCTATTTCAAAGAAAGGCTGAGGTGGTTTGAACACATGAAGAGGATGCAGAAGACAGGATTCCGAAGATGTTGTAGAACAAGCGCAGAAGAAAAAAACGAGAAAAAAGAGGGATGCCCAGATGAGATAGAAGAAAAGAAGTTGTAGCAATGGATTTGAAAAAGGAGAAAAAATGCAGCTAAGAAAAGCATTAACCAGGAAAAGATTTTGGAAGAACGAAAAAAAAATGGCAAAAAAACTGGCGGAGGTTCCATGAGGAAGAAGACAACGGGAGGAGGAAGGAAGGGAATTAGATGACGCAGAGGAAGAAAAAGATATGGGGGAGAAGCGTCAGGCAGCAGGAGTCAAGAATGTGGTGGGAAACCTCCCACCCCCTACCCGACTTAGTTGGAAGTAGGTTCGATATTAATGAAATAAAACTAAAGTAAACTCTAGAAAAATAATTTAAATGATATATGCCAAAATTGCTGGTTTTCAGACATTTTCAGTGAAATGTCCCCTTAAAAGATGTTTAATTGCAAGGTGTAACAAATTACCACGCCTGTAGTAATTACGTGTTTGATTATTATCAAAAATTTTATTTTCTCCAGTCTCTGGACACGATTTTGGTTTGAAAGCAAAGGCACGCGTCCGAGGTACATCTAAGTGTGTGTCAAAATTTCATAGTTCTAGATGTACCGTTGTACCTGGAGGCTCTTTTTTATCCGCCAGAATTAGCCAGCCAGCCAGGCCGGAAGTTCCAACGAAGTGAGGCACTTTAAAAAAACACAGAACGTGTTATCGGATCGGGTTGATTTTTTTTGGTAGGTCATGGACCACATCATCAGGTAATTACCGAGTTTCAAGATTGTAATCTGTCGGGGCGGTGTGTGCAGTTCACTGAAAACTTCAAAAGTAAATTATTAAAATGTTTAGGAAAAGTGCGAAATTTCTTACTTTGACAGCCTCCACCCTCTTCACACTTGTTGATTTTCCCCCCTATCACAGCTAATCGAAAATCTACTTCATAATTTTTTCTTTTGGATGAGCGTTAACGAGGTAGCGAGCGAAGCGAAGATTTCCATTCTACTAACTGGAGAAAAAATCGGGAATGTTTTTATTCTTTTTTTCTTTTTTTCGTTAATTTGTGTCTGTCTGTTAACACGATTCCGACTAACCGATACTCTATTGCGATGAAATTTTATGGAGTCCGAAATTCGGAACTGGAACTGCACGTTTTGGAGCACAATCAAAAAAACTATATTCTCATGAAAATCGCAATTTACGATTTTTTTTCGATTAAAAAAATTCTTCGGACTTAAATAAAACCTACATGCTTTGTCCGCTTGTAATGATTTTTTTCACAGAAACCTTCATTTTTGAATTAATATATTCGTGGAAATTTGAGCATATCGAAAAATTATTTCTGTGAAAATGCGATTTTACGGATGTTTTGTATTTTTAAAATTTCTTCGGCGTATAACACCTACATGATTTATCGTATTTTAAGATTTTTTCACAGAACCTTAATTACACGAATTTATATATCGTATGTAAAATTGAGCGCAATGAAAAAAAGTATTCTCATGAAAAAGCGCAATTTCCGATTTTTTCCTATTTTTAAATTAACTTCGACTTATAAACACCTACCGCTTATATGATGCAAAGATTTTTACAGACCCTTACATTTTATGAATTTATATTTGTGTGAAATTTGGAGCGTAATCGACAGAATTATTTCTATGAAAAAATCGCAATTTACGCTTTTTCGTTTAAAAAAATATACGCTCATCCAACAAACGCGCCTGAAAAAGCGTTTGCGAAGCTTCCTTGTTACATTGTTCTTAGTTCTTACACAAAACTAGTAGAAAAATCAAATTAAATGGAGCCCTGATGTTACTCACCTCTCAGCAAAAAATCTTACAACAATCAATTAACTATATATAATATAAAACAACATATATGCAGACATTTATTTTCGGGTTAGTCGTGTGGTTCCCAGAAACCACACGGACTACCCGAAAATATCAATGTCTGCATTTCAATCGTGAAAGTCTGCGATATAACAACACATATTATTATATATAATATATGTATGATAAAAACAAGGATATTGGGTACAAAAGCGTCGAAAATAGATGAACAGGGCAGAACCTGGGCCGTCCAACGACCGTTTCCGCTGTACTACGTCAGGACTATTTTCAAGGTTGGACTGGACTTACGGAGGTTGAAGTCACAGTGGTTGGAAGCACGCAGCGCCCGCCTTACTATAGCCTCGGCTGAAGTGCGGAGGCGGACGAGGTTAATATAGGCAAATAGGTGCGGGCGGCGAGGTCATGTCGTGAAAAGGTGCGGGGCGGCGTGTCATATCGAAAAAATATATACGGATGGTGGCAATTGAGAAACAAAATAGCACAGCTTACTGTAGTGAAACCTTTTTAGTCCGGCTTCTTGTCATAGGGCCTGATTGGTTGTCTTTTGAAATGTTATTCGTGCTTAGAATTATGGAATCTGAAATTTGCACCACCTCTGAGGGATTTGGCTGAATAGGTCTACGGACTACATTTCGAGGCATGAGTGCAGGTTTCCAAGCAAGAGGGAGGCTCTGGCTATCATCTCTTTTGTTCATGTTATTCGGCCGTTTCTCAATTTCCACAGATTCACGGATAATACGTGGCTTGAGCTGTTGTACAGGACAAATAGTTTTTGTTTTGTCAAATCTATCACATGCGAGTAAGCTTTAGCATGTTGAGCCAGGGCTGATTTCTTGTCACCTGCTTTCACAGCATTAGAGTGTTCATTTATCCTCACTGCTATGCGTCTGCCTGTTTGGCCTATGTACGTTTGATCGCAGTCGCCACAGGGAACCTCATAAACCCCTCTTTCTTCCAGATGAACAGAGTCCTTAGCACTTCTCAAAAAGGAGCTGATTTTTCTGTCAGTGGAGAAAATGGTTTCGATGTTCTTACGATTGAGGATTCTACTTATGACGTCTGTGGTACCCTTGACATATGGAAGAAAAGCTTTAGACCGTGGTTTCTCCTTGTCCTCAGTATCATCCTCAGATTTCTTCAGTTCACGTTTAAACGCTCTGGTTATGTCTCGGTCCAAGTAACCATTGGGTGAGAGAGCTGCACGGAGCTTGTCAAATTCCTCTCTTGAGTGAGATTTGTCAGTAAGGTTCCTGGACCGGGTGACTAGAGTGTTAACCACTGAAAATAACTGTGAAGGACGGTGGTGGGAAGCAGCATTCAGATACCGGTTGGTGTGGGTGGGTTTTCTATAGACTGTGTGTCCCAAACTGCCATCAACATTCTTTATTATCAAGACATCGAGAAAAGCAAGTGAGTCGTTGGATTCTACTTCCATGGTGAAATGAATGTTCGAATGGATACCATTTAGATAGTCAAGAAAATCATTCAACTTGTCCACACCATGGGGCCAAATGGCATAGACGTCGTCCACATAGCGTATCCAAGAAGATGGTTTGTTAGGAGCTGCAGCTAGGGCCTTATTCTCAAAATCTATCATGAATAAGTTGGCAATAGCTGGTGATAGCGGCGAGACCATTGGAGCTCCCTCCACTTGCTTATAAAATTGTTTTTCATAAAAAAGTATGTAGAAGACATGCAATGCCTTGCTTACTTCATGATGTCCTTCGGTATGCCATAGCTTTCTTCAATAGTAACAAGGGCCTCCTTCACAGGTATGTTGGTAAATAGGGAAACCACATCAAAACTACCAATATGTCCCCAGGGCGAACCTTCCATTCTTTGATCAGCTGGATCAGGTGAGAGGAGTTTTTCACATAGGACGCAGCATCCTCCGAGTAAGGTTGGAACCTCTTAGCGACATATCTGGCCAGAGCTTGTGTGGGTGACCCTACTGCGCTCACTATGGGTCGCAAGGGGGCTCTGGGTTCGTGGATTTTGGGCAACCCATACAGTTTTGGAATACGAGAGGATTTCTCCCTAGGAATGAGAAATTTCTGTGCTTCAGGGTCAATATTAGAGGAAAGTATAAGGTTCCTATAGTTGTCTTTTCTAGGTAAGTAGTCGGATCACTGGGGGTAGCCTTATATGCCTTATCTTCAAGAAGGGCTAACATCTTGTCCTTATAATCAGATCGGTTGAGTATGACGGTGGCATTCCCCTTATCTGCTGGCAGAACTATGATGCCAGTATTTTTCTTCAACTCCTTAAGGGCACGTAGCTCAGAGGCTGGGATATTCCTAGTGGGAGGCTTGGCCTTACGGAGGACCTTCGCAACATCTTGCCGCACCTGCTCTGCTTCCTCATCTGGAAAACCCATAACAGCAGATTCTACTCCACATATGATGTCTTCCACCGGCAAATGACTGGGGGCCACCGCAAAATTGAAACCCTTAGCTAACACTGCAGTGGTAACTTCATCAATCGGGCAATCAGATAAATTATGAACGACATGTGAAGGATCTAATTTCTTCCCTATTGGTTTCTGTACACGTTGTAGAGCATTGATTTTCATCATTTGTCTCTCAGTTATGGTAGCCGCATCCATTACCGCTCTCTCTGTAGTTAACCGGTCAATATTATAAAACAACAAGGGGTGTATGGTTTTTGACAGAAGCAAATGGACGTCTAGTAACTCCTTAGCGATGATGTCAAGGTCTTTTCTGGTTCTCTGTATGGCATCGTGTAGGAGCGCCATGCTAGCACGTCTAAGAATCTTATTGATGTTAGTGGAGCTAGTATGATAGCTTAATTTCATTGCAACTGGAATAAGACCTTTATCTCTGCAATGAAGCAGGAACGTAAGATTGCACAACCACTTAGCTTTCTTTCTTCGTAAAATCTCAAATCGTCTAGTCAGATGTTTAAAGTCCTCCCCATAGAGGCGTGTGATGGATTGTTGTAGGTTCTCGCGGCCCGTCATAGGATAAAAACAAGGATCTTGGGAAAAACCGCGTCAAAAATAAGATGAACCAGGGCAGAACAAGGCGTCCACCGACGTTTAGTCTGTACTACGTCAGACATTTTCAAGGTTGACTGTGACTCTACGGAGGTTGGAGTCACAATGGTTGGCAAGCACGCAGCGCCCGCCTTATATAGCCTCGGCTGAAGGTGCGGGGCGGCGAGGTTATATAAAAATAGGTGCGGGGCGGCGAGGTCATGTCGTGAAAAGGTGCGGGGCGGCGAAGTCATATCGAAAAAATATATACGGATGGTGGCAATTGAGAAACAAAATAGCACAGCTTACTGTAGTGAAACCTTTTTAGTCCGGCTTCTTGTCATAGGGCCAGATTGGTTGTCTTTTGAAATGTTATACGTGCTTAGAATTATGGAATCTGAAATTTGCACCACCTCTGAGGGATTTGGCTGAATAGGTCTACGGACTACATTTCGAGGCATGAGTGCAGGTTTCCAAGCAAGAGGGAGGCTCTGGCTATCATCTCTTTGTTCATGTTATGCGGCCGTTTCTCAATTTCCACAGATTCACGGATAATACATGGCTTGAGCTGTGTACAGGACAAATAGTTTTTGTTTTGTCAAAAATCTATCACATGCGAGTAAGCTTTAGCATGTTGAGCCAGGGCTGATTTCTTGTCACCTGCTTTCACAGCATTAGAGTGTTCATTTATCCTCACTGCTATGAGTCTGCCTGTTTGGCCTATGTACGTTTGATCGCAGTCGCCACAGGGAACCTCATAAACCCCTCTTTCTTCCAGATGAACAGAGTCCTTAGCACTTCTCAAAAAGGAGCTGATTTTTCTGTCAGTGGAGAAAATGGTTTCGATGTTCTTACGATTGAGGATTCTACCTATGACGTCTGTGGTACCCTTGACATATGGAAGAAAAGCTTTAGACCGTAGTTTCTCCTTGTCCTCAGTATCATCCTCAGATTTCTTCAGTTCACGTTTAAACGCTCTGGTTATGTCTCGGTCCAAGTAACCATTGAGTGAGAGAGCTTCACGGAGCTTGTCAAATTCCTCTCTTGAGTGAGATTTGTCAGTAAGGTTCCTGGACCGGGTGACTAGAGTGTTAACCACTGAAAATAACTGTGAAGGACGGTGGTGGGAAGCAGCATTCAGATACCGGTTGGTGTGGGTGGGTTTTCTATAGACTGTGTGTCCCAAACTGCCATCAACATTCTTTATTATCAAGACATCGAAAAAAGCAAGTGAGTCGTAGGATTCTACTTCCATGGTGAAATGAATGTTCGAATGGATACCATTTAGATAGTCAAGAAAATCATTCAACTTGTACACACCATGGGGCCAAATGGCATAGACGTCGTCCACATATCGTATCCAAGAAGATGGTTTGTTAGGAGCTGCAGCTAGGGCCTTATTCTCAAAATCTATCATGAATAAGTTGGCAATAGCTGGTGATAGCGGCGAGCCCATTGGAGCTCCCTCCACTTGCTCATACTCAACAGCTCTGATTATAAGGACAAGATGTTAGCCCTTCTTGAAGATAAGGCATATAAGGCTACCCCCAGAGATCCGACTACTTACCTAGAAAAGACAACTAGGAACCTTATACTTTCCTCTAATATTGACCCTGAAGCACAGAAATTTCTCATTCCTAGGGAGAAATCCTCTCGTATTCCAAAACTGTATGGGTTGCCCAAAATCCACAAACCCGGAGCCCCCTTGCGACCCATAGTGAGCGCAGTAGGGTCACCCACACAAGCTCTGGCCAGATATGTCGCTAAGAGGTTCCAACCTTACTCGGAGGATGCTGCGTCCTATGTGAAAAACTCCTCTCACCTGATCCAGCTGATCAAAGAATGGAAGGTTCGCCCTGGGGACATATGGTTAGTTTTGATGTGGTTTCCCTATTTACCAACATACCTGTGAAGGAGGCCCTTGTTACTATTGAAGAAAGCTATGGCATACCGAAGGACATCATGAAGTTAGCAAGGCATGCATGTCTTCTACATACTTTATTTATGAAAACAAGTTTAATAAGCAAGTGGAGGGAGCTCCAATGGGCTCGCCGCTATCACCAGCTATTGCACTTATTCATGATGGATTTTGAGAATAAGGCCCTAGCTGCAGCTCCTACAAACCATCTCTTGGATACGATATGTGGACGACGTCTATGCCATTTGGCCCCATGGTGTGGACAAGTTGAATGATTTTCTTGACTATCTAAATGGTATCAATTCGAACATTCATTTCACCATGGAAGTAGAATCCAACGACTCACTTGCTTTTCTCGATGTCTTGATAATAAAGAATGTTGATGGCAGTTTGGGACACACAGTCTATAGAAAACCCACTCACACCAACCGGTATCTGAATGCTGCTTCCCACCACCGTCCTTCACAGTTATTTTCAGTGGTTAACACTCTAGTCACCCGGTCCAGGAACCTTACTGACAAATCTCACTCAAGAGAGGAATTTGACAAGCTCCGTGAAGCTCTCTCACCCAATGGTTACTCGGACCGAGACATAACCAGAGCGTTTAAACGTGAACTGAAGAAATCTGAGGATGATACTGAGGACAAGGAGAAACCACGGTCTAAAGCTTTCTTTCCATATGTCAAGGGTACCACAGACGTCATAGGTAGAATCCTCAATCGTAAGAACATCGAAACCATTTTCTCCACTGACAGAAAAATCAGCTCCTTTTCGAGAAGTACTAAGGACTCTGTTCATCTGGAAGAAAGAGGGGTTTATGTGGTTCCCTGTGGCGACTGCGATCAAACGTACATAGGCCAAACAGGCAGACGCATAGCAGTGAGGATAAATGAACACTCTAATGCTGTGAAAGCAGGTGACAAGAAATCAGCCCTGGCTCAACATGCTAAAGCTTACTCGCATGTGATAGATTTTGACAAAACAAAAACTATTTGTCCTGTACAACAGCTCAAGCCACGTATTATCCGTGAATCTGTGGAAATTGAGAAACGGCCGAATAACATGAACAAAAGAGATGATAGCCAGAGCCTCCCTCTTGCTTGGAAACCTGCACTCATGCCTCGAAATGTTGTCCGTAGACCTATTCAGCCAAATCCCTCAGAGGTGGCGCAAATTACAGATTCCATAATTCCAAGCACGAATAACATTTCAAAAGACAACCAATCAGGCCCTATGACAAGAAGCCGGACTAAAAAGGTTTCACTACATTTAGCTGTGCTATTTTGTTTCTCAATTGCCACCATCCGTATATATTTTTTCGATATGACATCGCCGCCCCGCACCTATTTTCTATATAACCGCGCCGCCACGCACCTTCAGCCGAGGCCATAAAAGGCGGGCGCTGCGTGCTTGCCAACCACTGTGACTCCAACCTCCGTAGAGTCACAGTCAACCTTGAAAATGTCTGACGTAGTACAGACGAAACGTCGGTGGACGCCCAGGTTCTGCCCTGGTTCATCTTATTTTCGACGCGGTTTTACCCAAGATCCTTGTTTTTATCCTATGACGGGCCGCGAAAACCTACAACAATCCACATATATATATATGGATTGTTGTAGGTATATATATATATATATATATATATATATATATATATAATAACTATTATTATATATTATTATAGATGTATAATGCAACTACAATTCAGAGCTTAAAATGTACCCATCCTGATGGTCTAGTGGTTAAGACGCCTGTCTGGAATGCGGGAGATCCGTGGTTTGATTCCCGGTTGGGGCGGACTTTTTTAATTTCTGATGTAGTAAATAATATCAATTACACCTACGGGAGTGTTTCCCGACTAAACAAATCGAGAAAGAAACTAATTGTTTACGTTTGTTTTTATTGAAACTTGTAACTGGTCTACGTTTGTATTTACTAGAAAGCTTCGCAATCGCTTTTTCAGGCGCGTTGTTGGATGAGCGTAGTTGTTTAAATACGAAAAAAACGTAAAATTGCGATTTTCATAAGAAATAATTATTCGATTACGCTCAAATTTCACACGAATATATAAACTCATGAAAATAAGGTTCTGTGAAAAAATTATTACAATCGGATAAAGCATGTAGGACCGTGTTATTAGTCGAAGAAATAAAAATAAAAAAATCGTAAAATCGCAATGATCATAAGAAATAATTTTTTGATTGCACTCAAATTTCACACGAATGTATGAATTCATAAAATTAAGATTCTGTGAAAAAATTATTACAATCGGATAAAGCATGTAGGTGTTTTTAGTCGAAGAAATGTAAAAAATCGAAAAAAAATCGTAAAATTGCGATTTTCATAAAAAATTATTTTTCGATTGCGCTAAAATTCCTCATGAATATAATAATTCATAAAATTAAGGTTCTGTGAAAAAATTATTACAATTGGATAAAGCATGTAGGTGTTATAAGTCGAAGATTTTTTTTTAAATCGAAAAAAATCGTAAAATTGCGATTTTCATGAGAAATAATTTTTCGATTGCGTTCAACAACGAGGCAGTTCCAAGTTCAGAGACGTATTTCGAAGGCCTCCACAAAATTTCATCGCAATTGGATTATCGGTTTAGCCGGAATCGTGTTAACAGACAGACAAAAATATAAAAAGTAAAAACAAAAAACATTCCGGATTTTTATTCAAGTGTAGTGAAATGGAATATTCACTTCGCTCGCTACGCTCATCCAATAAAATAATATTATTTTATCTTATTGGCGTGCTTGTATCATAATAATATGTATTATGTAAGAAAAGAAGCAATAAATAAATTCACAAATTAAATAAATTATTAATAAGTTACACATCAATTTATCATAAGAAGTTTGTAAATGAGGAGAACTATGCAAAATCACAATGGTAATAATTGGAAATTTTCCACTGTTTCACAAAAACACAATTCGGAAAAAATCGGACTGTATCTTTGGGCCCCAGGGCTCATTCTTTTTTACAAGTTCCACTGCAATGTTAAAAAAGAGTGGACTTGTATAAGAAGTCTTTGTTTCCTTGTTGTTTCCTAGCAACAATACAATGATGTGAAAATCACCTGATTTTTGCACTTATTGTAGACGCGTAATGTTAAGTTAAAATAAATACATTTTTATAAGGCTTCTATTAAAAAGTTATTTTTATGCCTTACAGTTAACTTATTAAATCTTTTCTTTAAAGGACATTTATTTAAAAACATTTATAACTTGTTATAAAGGCATATTAAAAATATTATAGATCGACTTTTAATATCTGGAAAACCGTACATTCTAAATTTATTCGACTTTGAATGGCTCCGAGTCACAAAGTTACTGTCTGATTCTGAAAGCGTTTTTGTGAAATAGCTGAAAATTTCCTGTTTCGTTATTTTCATTGTTAAATTTCGCACCGTTCATCTGGTTATTAACAAACTTCTGATGATACATTGATATTCAACTTCATTAATCCATCAGATACACGAATTTCACTTGGAGACATACAATTTTTTATTTATTGGCATGATGTTAGTAAAGTGGGAAAATCTTAGGCCAATCGGTGGTTGAAATTTTTTTTGTCAAACGGTACAAATACGAGTTTTGTACCGTTTGACAAAAAAATTCGTACACCAACTGTTATTTTCAGAAAACTATTTTAGCTATAGTCAAGTTATAGTTAAATGTGTTAAGAAACTATGTCCAGAAAATTGATTCACAAAATTTAATTTTGAACTAGTCTTGTATATCACACTTTTGTCCAAAAATCTAAATATAATTTCAAAAAGTGAGGTTATGTCCCGCCCAAAAAAATTCACAATTTTTTTTCTGTTATTTTAAAGGCCTTCTTTCAATCAGCAAACTTTTCAGACATGTTTCTTCGACTTTCAAATTATCGGCCAGAGGTGGTACAATAGCCTTAAAGTATACATAATTTTAAAGGTCAAAAGTAGTCAAAAGTTACTAAAAAGTAATTAATTGGATAACTAAGAAATTAATTTTGTTTCTTGGCCGGATATTTATTCTTGTAAAATAGGCTTTTATTTGATAACAATGTCGATAGTTAAGTCTCTTTACTAAATATATTTTTGGTTTATTTATGAATTAATTTAATTAATTCGATGAGCGTAGCGAGCGAAATGAGGATTTTATTTCACTACACTGGAGAAAAAAATCCGGAATGTTTTTCTTTTTTTTTCTTTTTCTTTTTTTTTTTGTATTTTTGTGTGTTTGTTAACATGATTCCGGCTAAACCGATACTCCAATTGCGACGATTTTTCTGGAGACCTTCGAAATCTCTAAACTTAGAACTGACACGTTTTTGAGCGCAATCGAAAAATTATTTCTCATGAAAATCGCAATTTTACGATTTTTTTCGATTTTGTTAAAATTTATTCGACTTTTAACACCTATAGGCCTATGCTTTATTCGATTTGTTATGATTTTTGCACATAACCTTAATTTTATGAATATATATATTAATGTGAAGTTTGAGCGCAATCAAAATTTGTTTTCTTGAAAATCACGATTTTTCGATTTTTCCGATTTAAAAACATTTCTTTCACCTACATGCTTTATCCGACTGTAATGATTTTTCACAGAACCTTAATTTCATTAATTCATATATTCATGTGAAATTTGAACGCAATCGAAAAATTATTTCTGATAAAAATCGCAATTTTACGATTTTTTCAATTTAATACAAAATTCGTCGACTTAACACCTACATGCTTTATCCGATTGTAATGATTTTTTCACAGATCCTTAATTTTATGAATTAACATATTCTTGTGAAATTTGAGCGCAATCGAAAAAAATATTATAACTCGTGAACACATGGCAGCTCAATGCACCAATTACGCTCATCCAACAACGCGCCTGAAAAAGCGTTTGCGAAGCTTTCTAGTACAATTAATTAGAAAGTTACAGGATCTTTACTTTGGGCCATCTATTTCTGGCTTCCTTGTCATCATAATATAAATAATGTGGCCTATTTTCATGCTTTCTTGACGATTTGCACGATTGTTAGGATTGAAGCCGTCCGCCACTATCCTTGGAAGGACGGTTCCAATTGGCCAAACATTGGAACATACTTGCGAGAATAGATTAATCAATCACTACAATACTATCAAAATGAAACCAAATTAAATTACAATATGTATATACACAACAACACAACAACAACAACAACAAACCACAACAACATCAACAACACAACAAGTTTTTTTATTGCAAACCAGTAAAGATGTACCTTCAAATATAAATTTACGATATTTTTCTATTCTTTGTACACTTTTAAGATACCTTTTTCTTTCCGGGACAAACGACTGATGCGATTTTTATGACATTTTCATAGAATCTTTAAAATCTCTTAGTTTTGATTATCCGAGAATTTAAGTGCAATTGACTGAATTTGTCAGTGAAATTCGCACTTTTCCACTTATGAAACTGAAAATCCTGAAAAATCGATTATTATGTAAAATAACTTCAAAACATCGTTAATACCATTATATACTTGCTCCAACGAAAGAATGCAGATGCTTGGTAGTGGTAGCAAAGATTAGTCATGTTGGTGGTAGGGGTAGTATGAATGAACCCCAAAATACAAAAATTTGTAAAAAAATACGGCAGCCAAGCTCTCCTTCCAAAGTCTACGGCTATGAATGCTGTGAGATATAGAAGTTGAGCCAAGCATTTCATTCTTTCTCCCTAGTTTCACATTGAAAAGAAGTAAGATCATTTTGCCTGTTGACGAGCGCCAAACCAACCCTTTTCGTGGTAAAAAAAGGAAAAATTAACTCAAAATCATAAAAAAATTACTTGGCTATTGATTTTGGTACGAGGACTCTAAAAAGTCAATGGCCAAGTAATTTTTTTAATGATTTTGAGTTTAAAAATTTTCCTTTTTTTACCACGAAAAGGGTTGGCTTGGCGCTCGTCAACAGGCGAAATGATCTTACTTCTTTTCAATGTGAAACTAGGGCGAAAGAATGAAATGCTTGGCTCAACTTCTATATCTCACAGCATTCATAGCCGAAGACTTTGGAGGAGAGCTTGGCTGCGTTTTTTTTTTTTTTTTTTTTTTTTACAAATTTTTGTATTTTGGGGGGATATCACATCTTTTTGTTGTTTGTTTCATATCAAGGCTTGAAATATGTGAAATACGTGTAAAGGTGGATACAGTGCCTTTAAAACAGATTGTCTAGAAACAAAATCTACCATCTTTTTTTTTGTTTACAATATGTAGGCCTAGTTGACAATATTCAATGTTTTTATTAAATTTAATATGGTAAATGTCGTCTTGGGTTTTTGTATGAATGATTTGTTGACCGGACTATAACACATTGACGCATAATTTTAATCATCAATTAAAATATTAAAAATTGTAATAAATACGACCTAACGTTTTTCCCAAAGTAAAGAGTGGTAGGGAACAGTGGGGGTGAAATATCGCTGTCATTAGGTGCCTTCGTGGTGAATGCTGGAAATCGAGATAAAAATAATATAACCTATTAGGGATGGGGGTTGACAAAATGTGATTTATATAATGAAAATAGGCCGATTGGGTTAAAACACATTAAAATATAATTTTAATGACTAATTTTAAAAATTCAATTTTAGGTTAGAGCTATGAATTATTCCAATTTTAGGGGATAATTTAGGGGGTGTTGGGGGTGGAATATCGCTTGCCTCTCGGCGAATGATTTTTTTATATTAGTATGTACCATCATGCCAAATTTTCATGTTGATAACTTATTAGGTGCCTTCATGGTGAATGCTGGAAATCAAGGTAAAAATAATATAAACTATTAGGGATGGGGGTTGAAAAAATGTGGTAAAGGAAATGAGAATAGGCCGATTGGGTTAAAGCACATTAAAGCATAATTTAATAATTTGCATAAAAATTCAATTTTGGTTTAGAGCTATTAATTATTCCAATTTTAGGGGATGATTTAGGGGGTGGTGGGGTTGGAATATCGCTTGCCTCTCGGCGAATGATTTTTCATATTAGTATGTACCATCATGCCAAATTTCATGCTGATAACTCATTAGGTGCCTTCATGGTGAATGCTGGAAATCAAGGTTAAAATAATATAAACTATAAGGGATGGGGGTTGAAAAAATGTGGTTTAGGAAATGAGAATAGGCCGATTGGGTTAAAACACATTAAAACGTAATTTTAATAGCTAATTTGAATAAAACATCAATTTTAGATTAGAGCTATGAATTATTCCAGTTTTAGAGGGTGTTGGGGGTGGAATATCGCTTAATTGCCCCTCGGCGGATTACTTTTTAGTTTTTATATTATTATGTACCATCATGTCAAATTTCATTATGATAACTCATAAGATGCCTTAGTGGTGAAAGCTGGAAATCAAGATAAAAATAATATAAACTATTAGGGATGGGGGTTGACAAAATGTGGTTTATATAATGAGAATAGGCCGATTGGATTAAAACACTTAAGAACACAATTTTAATAACTAATTTGAATAAAAATTCAATTTTGGGTTAGAGCTATGAATTATTTTAATTTTAGGGGATAATTTAGGGGGGGTTGGGGGTGGAATATTGCTTGTCTCTCGGCGGAAGTTTGTGAGTCTGAGATACATCTAAGTGTGGTCCAATTTTCATAGTTCTAAGATGTACCGTTTTCTCTGTAGGCTCTTATTCCTCTATGGCAGAATCCACTACCCCCCCCAACCAACCAACCAACCAACCAGCCAGCCGAAAGATTTTCATCTATTTTTACGCACTTTTTTAACACAGAACGGGTTATCGGATCGGGCTGATTTTTTTTTTGGTATGTCATGGACCACATATCAGGTCATATACCGAGTTTCAAGATTGTAAATCTTTCGGGACGGCGTGTGCAGATAGCTGAAAACCCCCCAACTCGGGTAGCTGTAAACAGGGCCGAGTTATCGTCGCCTACTAGCAGTCGCGTGCGCTTGGCTGCGGGCGAACGACCGTCGCCCTAGATGCGCGGTAAAAGGAATGTCGCCTTTGTGTATGAAAGAGAAATATCTTTTACCAACGCAAGCAAAAATTATGTGCTAGATTACAGAGTTCGTCCGTGTGCAAGTGACTGCAAGATCCACGCTGAGATAGCGTGAATAGAATTGAAAAAGTTGTTATGTCGGGAAAACAATTTCGAGTCACCTGCATTCTTTCGTTGGGACTACTATATTATTTTACCATTGGATTGTATTGTTGGTTGAAATTACTTTGAAAATATAATTCTATGTAACAATGACGAAATGATGTTGGATTAAAAACATAGTTAAATGGAGCTCAAGCCACTGAAAATGCTCATCCTTCAATGTTCATCTTCTAAAACACAAAAATCTATATATTTTATTAGTTTTATTAATAAATATATTTTATAAAACAAACAAGTTTAAAAACATCTCGCTAGCTGGCAAACAAATGTCGAATTTATGCTCGAATCACATTTTAGTGAGATTATTTACACCATTTTTGCCGTGTCTGCATTTTTTAACAATGAATTCATATGATTATTGAAAACTGATTGTATATAATAGCGATAGTATTCAGTTGCCTACAAATCGTAAAAAAAAAAATATAATCGGTTAACCGAGTCCCGTGTTATGTACATTTGAAGGTAGTAGTGAGTAAGCGTTTCAATGATGATCGCACATCCAAAAACAAAATGGACTAAAATACGTATACCACAATTCAAAGTGACACACTACCAGTGGCTGATAACAAGGTGCATACTTACACTTGGTCAAGTCAGATTTGAGATGAAGTGTGCCAATTTCGTTACGAGGCCCTACAAGAATTAGCCCCGGGACTTATTATACTTTATTGCTCAAAACCTGGCCAATGCTCAAGTCAATGTAAAACTAACAGTGTATTTGTGCACTTGAGGGCTTTGTAGTGGTGGGGGTTGGAAGAATGCTCGGTAAAAGGAATATCGCCTTTGTGTATGAAAGAGAAAATTATTTTACCAAGACAAGCAAAAATTATCTGTACTAGGTCACTGAGTTCTTCTCTGTGTGCTAGATCCACGCTGAGCTAGCGTGAATAGAATTGACAAAGTTGTTAGGTTGTTGGGAAAACAGTTTCGAGCTATTCTTTCGTTGGAACCATTATATGCTTGTCCTGTTTGGAACCCAACTTCAGAAACCAACAAAACCAAACTATAGCGTGTGCAGAGTAGAGCTAATAAATTAAAATGCAATATTGTAGTTTCCAAAATTTTGCCCGAGCAAGAAAAAAAATCTTTGAAATCACCAACTCTAGAAAAGTGTAGAAAAATTACAGATCTTCAATTTCTTTGGGGAATGCTTCATGGTAAACTGACCTAAACCCATTTCACAAGATTGAAATGTGTGGTACGGACGTGATGTAATCGTGTAACATTGAAAATTCCCCAGGCAAGAACTTTGTCCACTCATCACTCATTTTATCGAATTAGTGGAGAAGAAAACAAAACAACATTTACAGTTGATGACTTATTAATGAATCACTTCCTCTGGTGTAGTGATTTTACGTACGTAAGTTTAACTTATGTTCGCCCAGTAAATGTCACGAGCACCACGCGCTCGAGTCTCCGGTGGGATCTACTCATTTTTTCAAGATAATGTTTTTTGTGAAAAGGATTTCCCATTACAATAATTATACAATTTCAGCAGAGTGTTATAACAATGTTAATGTTACCCTTTTGAAATTGCTATTAGATTTGCACATCATTTCTCGATTGCAAACATGATGTATAAAGTAAGTACAAGTGATACATAGTCACAAAGTTTTCCAGGGGGAGGTCTAGGTTCCCTCAGGTGATTACCGTCGGGAAATGTATGATAAGTGCTCATGACGTCACATAAGCGTTTCCGTCTCCATTGAACCTCTCGGGCTGATACTCGACTTGGGCATAGGCAAACGCAAATAGCAACGGGGAAAACTTGATTCAAATTCGTGTGTTGTTTGTTCTGTATATACCAAGGTTCAAGCAATTTTCTCGGAATCGCTTAGTGTTAATTTTTTATTATTGCGGCGAGTTCGCGAGTGTTCGTATGTTGTCGCCTGCGATCGATCGGCCCAGTAATAGGCAAACTTGCCGCAGCGCAGCGCCAGCTATCTTCGTCGGTTGTAATGCAGGTTGCAGTCTAGGTAGGGGCTGGAATTTTCGAGCGCAAGGGAAGGGACGATGAAACAGTGAAAACTTAAGAGATTGATAAATTCTAGACATTGTTGTATTCCTTTATATAGTTTATAACTTTCTGTTATTGTATATGAATATGTGAATTGACTGAGGAGCATTGCTCTGCATTGAGTGTTATAGTCTGTCGTCCTGGGCTACTTCTCGACACCAGTTTCATCGCCTGATCTATTGGTAAGTTCCTAGGCAAGTTCTGTTGACCTTTGCATGTCATTTGAAACATTTTCATATTTCATTTTAAGCCATTTACTTACGATGCTTTAAGGTCAGATAAACCTTTCCTCGTTGGAATTGCTATTTGGATTGTTTTGTTTGTCCCACGCGACAACGTTTGGCTCACAAACCGTCACAAATTTAGCTTGAATTTCGTTGAGAAAAAGATTGCATGTTTTGTAATGTTGTACACATAATCATTGTTATATTATTATAATATGCTGTATGCTTAAGGTTGTATACAATTATTTAAAAATTATTTAATCAGATCATCCCGCAAACACACGGAAAAATACCTTCACGGTGATATTAGTTTTATATTATATCCTAAGCCGCATTGTTGTTCGGGGGTATAAAATTAAAATGTTAAGACAATAAGAAGACACGCAATTTAACCATCATATTACTATAAATTGGATTTTCTTATAAACTCGAATAATGATGTAACATAGTTGGACGCTTTCTCTTGTGCCTGTTGGAATAAAGACTTCAAAACAACTTGACCGGATAGATCCGACTGTTTCGAAATTCGGTTTTGACAAAAAAGTTAAACGATACTAATACGATGAATAATAATAATTCAACTTATTTGTATTGCTTGTTTTATAGCTAAGTAATGTATGAATTTTTTATTTTTATTCTGAACATACAATTACAATAAATTAATTGAAAGTATATTTTATCATGACATTATCTATCATCAATTGACCAAAGATTAACCAGCAATAAATAATACGTTTCTTAACTTTTATACGAATTTGTACATTGCATGCAATTATCTTTCTCTTATGCAGTTTACTACCTTGAAAGTATTTGATTTAAATTGAAAACAAACACTATGAGAGAAAATAATATAATTTAACTCTTATGAATGTTACTTCAGAGTTGGTTTTATCAAAACACGTTCTCATGTACGATAACTATGGTTCAGCCGCTATAGTGCTGGAAACTAGCCTTGTCACGCTGGCTGGTAGATCAATAGTTTTGCATAACATTTATGGCATGGTAGGTTTTATAATCCAAAATGGCGTGTGACGAACCATATCAGGTGCAATCGAAATAGAGGCAAGGGATAAAATAGGTCACACTTAGCACTTGGTGGCCTGGCTTACAATACCATTGAGGCTAGGGTTGGTCTACATGGGTGCGACGCACTCCCTGCAATGGCGGCCTTCGTTACAATTACCGGTCAGGCTCGGGTTGGTATGTGATTACAGTGGTCATACGTACCAAAAAAATCAGGATTGACTCGGTTTTCAGCGCTGCGATTGTCATAGAGTAACACAATATGTCCATCCCAATTTGCCACAAAATTCAATATATCACAGGAAAATGGCCTTGATTTCAAAAATACTTTTTACATATTATTTAACAATTTGTATGACATGCTTTAATAAACATCGCCCAAACAACATAAATCCATGTATTCTCAGGATATTTGAAATTGTTGGGTTTTGAATTACAACACAATGTATGAACTTATGAAGATTTTCGTGACTTTATCCAGAGTTTAGCCATGCGCGCTAGGTTGCAGCCTGGTTCCAACTATTAGGAGAGCCATCTGCTAGCTCTCGCCCAACTCCGGATTACGTCACACGTTGTTTGCTGCTGGAAGACAAATTCAAATGTTTCGTGTCAAATTCTGGCGCTAATATCTAATAAGAACCTGACACTAAAAAACAAACATCTAGAATATTTTTAAGTTATTGTTATAATAAAATATTCGAATTATGGGATGAAGGACAGTTTCCTTGGTGCGCCAGTGCACTTGCTAATCCTCACCGCTCACATCACGTGACTATAATAATAAATCTCCAGATACTAAATTTATTGAGTACCACCAGTTATATAATATTCAGTCATGTAAGATAAGCACTAAGCATTAGGCCTGGAATCAAGTTTCGATCCCAACAATGATAGAGTGGGTCTGTAAGATTTGACAAAGTTAATTCACTCGGTTAAGCCTACTAAGTTATTGGCACGGAATGAATTTAATTTAATATTTGATTGATCTTCTCTGTTTACAACTGTTTTGAATGCCAGTGCGCAGTTCGTTTTAACCTTGCCCTTTGTACCCGACCAAAATATAGTATGTTCCCCCCGTCCGCCCGGGTAGAAATTGGCCCAGATCATTGCTCTGCTAATCGTAAAAGGCGACGGAAGAGATAAAGTCCATCTCGCAAACATCAGCTATTGTAGGATAGTATAATATAACTCTCTGTCTCCGATACTAGAGGCGAGCTCTGGCGGTCGTCGTCGGGGATCTCTCCCCCTACTCGTGACGACCTCCCCAAAGACGACGATCATGACAACACGATGACATAGACGTCGACGACCGTGACGTGAGAACCCCCCCCCCCACTTTCCTCTTCCTACCTGTGGCTGGTTCCGACCAGCATGGGACTTTCCTTCCCAAATCCCATAGGCTGGAGTGGCACATAATGACTTACCGGTTGACGCGCCCTTATTTTAACTAGGCCGCTTCGAGAACGCATTTTCCTAACGCGTTGATGGATGAGCTTTTATGGTTGATTATGTTTGTCCAATGATGTGGCAATGATGTGGCAGCCGCGAAAAGGTGCTGGGAGGCGAGGTTATATTGTGACCAATCGTTGCCCTAAAAGTACGATTTTTGTGAGAAATATTTCTTCGATGAAAGCTTTAAAATCGAAAAAATCGTATAAGTACGATATTCATGAGAAATATTTATTCGATTTTCCCCAAAATCATAACATATCTAAGATCAGTGACTTAGAACGTTCCCATAATGTTTAATCACCATCGGAGTGGCCGTTTTCCCGGTCGCGGGCTAAATGTCACGAAAATATCGCATTAAAAATCGTAAAAAATCGTAAAAGAACGATATTCATTCGATTATACCCAAACACTAGGCAGATCTAAGTTCGGAGATTTCGAAGGTCCCCTGAAATTTCATCAAGATCGCATATTATGTCGTTTGCCCGTTAGTTAGATAGCAAAAATGACAAAAAAAAACAAAAAAACAGAACACATTAGCAATTTTTCTCAGGATTTGTCTTCGTCTTCGCTACGCTCATCCAATAAAACCAAATCCAAATAATATGTTCATTTTAAAAAATTGTTAATTTATTAATATCAACCATGGGAATCGTCGTTTTCTGGGCACTTACGACTTACAACAAAATTGTCATCTACTAGGAAAACGCTTAAGTCCCGCCGCGTTGTTGGATGAGCGTAATTGGTGCATTGAGCTGCCATGTGTTATGCGAATTTTCTGTTGTTCTGTGGCAAAATCATTACTTAGTTGAAATTTTTTTTAAATTAATTAATTTCATAAAAGTAACTTTTTTTTTTTTTTTTAATAATCGTATAAAAATCGTAAAATCGATTTCATAGAAATATTTTCGATTTTCCCCAAATTTTACATAATATAATCTAAGATAAGTTATGCAAAAGTTTACGATTGTTAACATGATGGTATAGGTCATTGTCTCGTCGAGGGATAAAATGTCTGAAAATATCGATTTAAAAAATTTTTTCGAAAAAATCTAAAAAAATTAATTCATATTCGATTCATAGCCAAACACTAGGTTAAAGGATAAGAGATTCGAAGGTTCCCTGAAATTTCAAGAATTTTAAATTGTTTAGCCCGTTATAAATTGCGAATTCATAAAAAAAATTCCGATTGCAGACCAAAAACTGCAATTTCTGTTCAGGATTTGGCCTAATTTCTTCGCACGCTCATCGAATTAGACCAAATCCAAAATAAATTCATTTAAAAAAAAAATGAAATTATAATACAACAAGAATCGGTTTTTTCTGGGCACTTAGTATGAAACAAAATGTATCCTAAATAGTTTTGGTTCAAATATTTTGTTTATTTTGGTTCGGTTGTTGAATGCCAACATAAATTATTTGGCTATATGTTTTACAATTTATTTCCATAACGGATAATATGTTCTCATCATGAACACTCGAAGGAAGAAACTAAAATGTTGATATTGTTGTTTATAATCTGTTTATAATGATCTAGCACGCGTCTAGTTTCTTACTTGCGAATTCAAAAATGCTATAGATTTTTACTTCGACGTATCATGAAGTCATATGGTATTGCGTCGAATTTTGCGGTATCGGTGAACTACATTTTAATTTATTAGTTTTTCTGGTGTTTTCTTCAAGGAGATAGCTGTAATCTTTGGGAAGTAAATAGTTTAAAGCAAACATATCTTAGCTCATGAGATAATGTGCAGTGTACTTATACGAACTAGCCAACACTGTTCCCATTGAAAAATGTGTCCCGAAAACATGATGTAGTTGTATCCAGATTGTATTAGTATTAGTATTTTTAGGACGCAAAGATTATTCGCGTGTATCCAGTGTGTGTTTACTGTTCTAGCTGTATCGCCAGAAGCCCAGAATATACAGTTTAATAGTCAAACACGCGTTTTGTAAAATAGGCCCTTTATACAATTTATTTTACTATATTTTTAAGATAAAAATAGAAAACATCATTAATATGATTATTTATAAGTAGGATGCATACACTACTTTAGAAAAGGCATAATACAATTTTGAAAACATACTATAGGCCAGCAACTGTGTGAGTAAACTGAAAATTATTAACAATAATTTGAACCAATGGTTCTTTAATCTCTACGCATTTTATGTTTTAAGTTCTGTTAATTTTTAAGTTTAAGTTTACTGTAGAGTGTAGACCGTTTTTAATAAACATTTCATAAAAAAAATAGCAGGAAGAAAATATTGATTCGTAGAAGTGCTACACATGCACAGACAATGGTGGAATACTACTGGCTGTAGCGCATTATATAAACAATGACAAACTAATCACATGCCGCCAATAATTGTTGGCGAACAATGAAGGCAAGAAATGGTGGAGAAAAAACTGCGAGTGTGCTAGCTAGAGGAAATATTTCTCTCCCGCACGCGCACGCGCGCGACAGAGAGAGAGAGAGAGTTTGAGAGCGAGGTGGGAGTTAAGTTCCATTCATCGCTGATCCCCGCGGCATCCATTCATGTTACCAATGGCAACCTGACGTGAGAATCTGGGCGGACCCGCTGCTCATTCTCATTTCTTCTAGTTCTATGTTTGAGTTTCTTGTATGGGACAGACAATCACTCGAATTATTTTCTTAACCCATTGGATTACCATTAAATTTATTTAAAGAAATTCAGGTTCTTAGGGTACAATATGAAATAGTAATTTTTTCTGATAGTTTTAATACTTTTTTTCTGGCATTATTTCGAAAATTTTGGCAAATTTTGTATTTAACGTAGCCCATTGATTTTAAATAAAACAGTTATTTTCTAAGCAGCCATTTGATGAATTCACTGTCCAAAAACGTCGTTCATCCAACTATGAAAACGCCAAACTTGTTGTGAGGCGAGAGAGTGAGCCATGTGTTGAGTACCCTGTATTTGTAACATTCCCTTTCCCCCTCTAACTACGGCTGGATCTAGGCAGCATGGTACATCCTCCCTGACCTTCCCTGGCCTGCATGGCCGCATTATGGCCTTGCTCTTACAGTTGACGCGCACTTCTATAGCAACTAAACTTAAAACCCTATTTTTTATACTTTAAATAATATCAATCAACTATAATGCAAATTTTACCGGGCATTCAACACAGGGCTCGCTCACTCGTCTACGTTTTCCTAGTCTAGTTGGCTAAAGGCGTCATTATACCCGGTATGTAGGGGATCCGGGTTCAAACAACGATCGGGATTGATTTTTTTTATTTCTGGATTGTATTAAAAAATTAAAGAACATATTTTGAAATGCATACAATACTATGGAAAACAGCCAGTACTAAATACGTGTTAATTAAACGAGGGAGCGGAGCGACTGAGTGTCTCCATTCAACTCAAACGGCTCTCATTCTGTGATTCTGTCTGTCTGTACGTCGAAAATCAGCCGAACCGCTGAACAGATTGCGCTGAAATTTTAAACAGACATCCGGCACGAGTTTACTGAGAACTGTTAACAAAATCGGCTAGATCCATAGCGATTTAATTCCTGATTTTAAAATATCGATACCATTTGTTTAGTAGCAGCTAGCGGGACGAACTCTACGTGTCTCCCATGGCATAGTGGTAAGCATATAAGCCTACCGCACGGAGGGTTGGGGTTCGATACCCGTTAGTTTTGAACTTTTTTTTATATTTTTACACCTACATATTATTTTTGAGGGATGTGAAATGGGAAATAAAAATTAGGTGATTTTGTTTTATCTTGGAAATTTGTTAATGTTTCACTCTTATACGTTTTGAACACGATTCGCATTTTAAATGTTCAATTTAAACTAGGAAAACGCCAAAGTCGATTTTAAACGAGTGTGTGAGCCAAGTGTTGAGTACCTGGGAACATCGCCTTTTCTCCCATATACCTGAGGCACGATCTAGCCCAGTATGGGGAATGATACCGGGTACTATACACATGGCTCACTCACTCACTCGTTTAACAACGACTTTGGCGTTTCCCTAGTATTGCAAGGTTTACTAAATCTCCGAGCGAAATTTTAGGTCAACTTGAGCGTGCAAGATTCGGTATACCTTGGTCACCGCCTCACATTCAAAATATAATTCGACAAAAATGATTTTTCCAGAACAAAAGCATCACGTTAAATTAAATCCTACACATTTCAGCTGATATTTTCAATTTATTATTTCTTGTAGGTTTAAATCGCAACGTATTTTGACCATTTTGTTAACAGTTCCATGCATACTGGTACTGAATGTCTATTTAAAGTTTCGGCTCAATCTGTGCGGTCGTTCGGCCGTATTGGACCGGACAAACAAAAAATCAAACAGACAAACAAATGCTTTACATACATGTTTACAGACTAACATACGGAGAGCCGTTCGAGTTGCGTTGTAAGACTTCGTTCACTGCGCTCACTCGTCTAACCATGGATTAACAAACTCTTCGGGAGAAGCAGGCTCTGGTTAAAACACGACCTTGTTAAATGCACGGGATTCGCAGTTAATACATTCGGGTGTTTACATTCTTGGTGGTGGTGGTGTTTTTTTAATATTGCATTTTAAGGCTATTGTACCACCTGGCCGATAATTTGAAAGTCGAAGAAACATGTCTGAAAAGTTTGCTGAATGAAAGAAAACCTTTAAAATAACAGAAAAAAATTGTGAATTTTTTGGGGAGGGACATAACCTCACTATTGGAAATTATATTTAGATTTTTGGACAATAGTGTACACAACAAATCTAGTTCAAAATTAAATTTTGAGAATCGGTTTTCTGGACATAGTTTCACCTTTAGCTATAACTTAAGCTATAGCTAAAATAGTTTTCTGAAAATAACAGTTGATGTACGAATTTTTTGTCAAACGGTACAAAACTAAAAAAAACTCGTATTTGTACCGTTTGACAAAAAAAATCGTTCACCAACTGTTATTTTCAGAAAACTATTTTAGCTTATTTTTATTTATTTATGTCTCTATTTGCAACAGGCAATGTAGCCCACTAGTGCAAATTTAATAGAGAAGGGAGGAGGGGAAACCCGGTACCGGCACATAGCCTACTCCTTACGAAAAGTACCAAGGGGAACAACGGCTTAACGTCCCATCCGAAAGGACGGTGTAATGTTGACAGTCGTATAGGTTCCTCCACTAACCCGGACTGCCGAGCAGACGGCGTCAAGGAGAACGAAGCTGTCACACAAGCATACGAACCCTAGTCTGCTCTAGATCGCTTAAGTTATAGCTAAAGGTGTTTAGAAACTATTTCCAGAAAACCGATTCTCAAAATTTAATTTTGAACTAGATTTGTTGTGTACTCTATTGTCCAAAAATCTAAATCTAATTTCCAATAGTGAGGTTATGTCCCGCCCCAAAAAATTCACAATTTTTTTTCTGTTATTTTAAAAGCCTTTTTTCATTCAGCAAACTTTTCAGACGTGTTTCTTCGACTTTCAAATTATCGGCCAGAGGTGGTACAACAGCCTTAAAATGCTACCTAGTCGTGGCAGGCCTCGGAACAAAGGTGTGGGATACGACACAACAGTATGTATTAGACTTTGCTTTTTCAAATCCTTTTGTCTCGCATGTTATTTAATCATAATCGATCCCTACAATTGCACCACTTGTATTTGGTGCAGCGAATGTGGTGGATTGGAGTAATCAAACTTTCACGGAAGAAATCACCGAACGCGAATCTTCATTCTTGTGTTCAAACTTAACAATTTAACACAAAAGATCTTGTCACTTATATATAATTATTTTAGACATATAATTATTTGAAATTGTTCGTCAAAAACTGATCACAGTAATGATACAGGACACCTAACTCAAATTGCAAGCTCCATCAGTAGTCAGCAACCAGACAATCTAGGCATAAAAATATCATTGAAAATACGTTAATTGGATGAGCGAAGCGAAGACTTCAATTTCACTGACCCCCCAAAAAATTTAGCTCGGGTGTTTTTTTTTTTTTTTTTTTTGTTTTGTTTTTTTTTTTTGTTTTTCCGTCTGTTTGTTCGCTCTCTACCGGGCAAACGGCATATGCGATCTTGATGAAAATTTGACACGACCTTCGTTTTCTCTGAACTTAGACTTGCTACATTTTTGGGTACAATCGAAGAAATATTTCTCATGAATATCGTACTTTTACGATTTTTTTCGATTTTTAGTGCGATATTTTCGTGACTTTTGGGCCGATTTTGACCAAACGGGTGGGGCTACAACGTTCATATTTCACATGGACATTAAGGTAATGGTAATGTATTGCTTTCTGAAAGAAAAAAATTGAAAAATCTTGCCAGAATCTATAGAAATAAAGCTTTTAATATAAGTTTTTTGATTTTTTGTGCGATATTTTCGTGCCATTTGGGCCAATTCTGACCAAACGGGTGGGGCTACAACGTTCATATTATACATGGACATTAAGGTAATGGTGATGTAGTACCTTTTGAAAGAAAAAGTTGAAAAAGTTAGCCAGAATCCATAGAAATAAAGCTTTTAATAAAAGTTTTTTACGGTAAATAATACCAATTGACAAGAAACAAAAGAAACTTGACAACATTCACCTACAATGCGTAGGCAGCAAAACAAAGCACTTGCAAAAGTAAAGATATTCCACGCAAACTAAAAACTTTAAAAAGCTCATCCATCAACGCGGCGGGACTTTAGCGTTTTCCTAGTTATATCATAATCAAAGCAATAATGAACAAACAAAGAGAATAGCAACACCATAAATAAGAACTTATGAAGATAAATTATCATTACACAAACACACAGACAATGAACCATATATGAATAATAAAAATCAATTCTTATTTGCTCTTTGATTCATTATCATTGCTTCAAATTTACTTTTAAATTGTACGATTCCTATCTCAGTAAACTGGCTTCTAATATGATAATATCATAAGAAATTAAATTCCAAAAGGATACGCCTCTGTACAAACATGACTTTCTAAATGATTCAGAAATTAATCTGCAATTTGCAGTTTGTGTGGCTCGTTGGTCTTTGTGTGGCTCGTTGGTCTTGTTGTGTGGCTCGTTGGTCTTGTGGTTAGCGTATCTGCTTCCAATGCAGAAGGTCCAGGGTTCGATTCCCGCTAAAGTCAGAAGTTTTTTAACTTCTGATTTGGACTTAAGTCCATCAGTTCTTGTCTTAGGAGTTTGTAAACGGTGACTTTGGAGCCGTCCTAGCAACGAAGCACATAATAAATTTCAGAGTTGTTCTGAATCGGCCTTGTTGATTCTGGCGTTGATTCGCGGGTGTTCGCACTGTCCATACCACTGATTGCTATATTTCCTATTAAAAATATCGATCTTTGGTTGGTTATCGCTCACTCGTCGATTGCGTCGGGGCCTGCAGGGTTGGCTTGGTCGCTTTGATTTAAAGTCCCCCACTGAAAATCAGTTATATAACTGAGTGGGTAGACTCTAAATAAAATTTAAATTTATTTATTTATTTAATTTAATAACTTGCAATGAGTACATTAGAATAACATTTCTAGCACGATCAACAATTTGAAAAATATTGGGTTAAATATACATACCTTTCAATACTTTGTATGTTTTTACCAGCACGCTATACTTAATTCTTTCCTCAATCGTAAAGCAATCATATTGTAAATCTTGGCTCATAGGAATTGATTCAAACAGATGGTCAATTCTTTTCTGAAGTCCAACACACTCGGTAGAATGGTTTATGCTGCCCAAACCACTAAGCAATAATCAATAACAGAGTGAATATATGAATATATACAAGTAACCTCAACATTCTCTCTGTTACAAACCTCTTTATTCTACTTATAATTCCAATTGCTGATGATACTTCATTACATACATATTCACAATGTTTCTTAAAATTTAAATTACAATCCAAGAAAACTCCAAGATATTTAAATTCATACACTCTAGAAATTAACTTACCATTACAATTCAACGTCAAATGAATATCATTCTTGCTTCTATCGTTAGCCTTATGAAAAATAATAAAATTTGTTTTACTATAATAATATTAAATTCCTGAGTTTTAAACCAATCATCCATCCTCTTTAGAACTTCTTGAGGACGTCTTACGATCTCTTCGATATCCACACCTTCTAAATAAAAGACCAAGTCATTAGCATATAAAATATCATTGATTCCTCCCATTATAGTAGATATGTCATCTATATAGAGAATAAATAAAATGGGTCCTAATATTGATCCTTGGGGTATTCCACAAAAAAGATTGAATACTTTTGAACTATATTTTGCAATATTGATAAACATTTTTCTTTTTAAAAAGTAATCCGCCAAAATAAATAACAAATAAGGACTTATTTTATACCTGGTTTTTAGTTTGATTAAAAGAGGTAAAAAAGGTACTGAATCAAATGCTTTCCTAAGATCAACAAAGACAGCTCCAACCTTACTATTCCGATTGTCAATCCCTTTAAAGATAAAATCTGTGAATGATAAAAGAGCACTTTGTGTTGACCTACCTTTCCTAAACCCATGCTGGTTTGCACTTAAACCTTCATTCAGATGCATCCACTTCATGTAATAACCCCATGTGCAAAATATTTTAATAATTTTACCTACAATTATAAAAGTTGATATAGGTCGATAAGAATTACTATCAATCTTTTTACCTTTACCCTTATAAATTCGTGTTACCCTTGCCAATTTCAGCTGTGTTTGGAAATCACCTACAAGAAAGAAATGGGAAATTAGATCTGCCAATAACATGACTATTGATGCACATTTCTTGAATACTATGCATGGAATCTCTTTAGGAGTTGCGAGCTTCTAATTTTAAGGCGTTTAATTTCTGAAATGACTTCATCATAAGTTACCTTTGTATAGGGGAGATCCTTTTATTATCTTCTAATTAAATCTTTAAACTTTCCTATTTTACTGGAAAAATCTACATCGTTCACAACAATTTTTTTTGTAACAAACAGCAAATGTCAGGATTAGACGTGTAGGATACCTCATTTTCTGTCAATCTTTTTTCTCTTTGTTACTTGTCAACTTCTTATAAACTGACCATACTGCCTTCTCGAAATTCTGAATTCTTTGCGCCAGTGGTGTCTCTTATGCATGAATTTCCTAATCTCTGCTATATACTGTATACTGAATACTGATTATTATTCCACATCCTTCTTATCATATCGGGTACTCAACTGTACTGTCGTGTGTGGCACGTTTTTCATTCTAAATAAACAAGTGGAAATACAACTAATTATTCATATTATTATTAATCGATCCAGGCTTTGAACAGGTTTTGGTCCTAGAATAGCTGGAATAAGCATGGATGATAAAATTGCACAGTTTGAAGGCCAGAACTTCAGAAATTGGCGCTATAGAATGGAAACAAGTTGGAGCAAAATGACTTGCATCAGCTCCTCACCTCAAAAGCAGTGGACTTTCCGAGTGCCATCGTTCAAGATAGTGACACTTATGAAGAGAAGGCTGTAAAAAGGAAGTAACTAGAACGTCTTTAAAAATTGAACGTAAATGTAAGCATTTAATATGTACAACGAATAGCCGTCAGTTATATTGAATATGTTCGAGAAAAGACATTTCCAAAAGGCATGCGGGCAGCGCTTAAAGACACTTTTGAACGCAAGGGTATTGCAAGCCAACTTTTCTTGTGAATGCAGTTATTTACATTAAAGTATCAAGATAGTATGGATGGATAGGCTATTGGTCACCATCTTTTGGAATTTGACAAACTGATTAAAGAATTAAGAAGCTCATGAACAGTCTTGGAACCACAAGATATTATTTGTCATTTATTGCTTAGTCTACCAAAATAATTTGATGCTCTGACCTAACAGCACTGGAAACAATGGACCCGAAAAAATTATCAGTGGAGTTTGTAAAAGGAAGACTTCTCGATGAGACTTCCAAACGAAATAACACAGAATCCTTAAAGCCCGACACAAGTACAGCGTTTGGGTTTGCGAAGGAAAAGTTTGGATACAAGTGTTATAACTGTGGTAAACTTGGCCACAAGAAGTCACAGTGCAGAGTGGAAGTGAAGAAGCCAGACAAATACAAAACAGGTAAATTTAATAGATACAGTCATAAATCTGAGGCAAATGTTGCAGGAGTAGAGAAAGTCACATTCATTGCTCAACAAGTCATAGGCCTTCATGGTTTCAAATGGATAATAGATAGTGGCTCGTAGGAACATATTATGGTGAATGATGAAAATCTTCTTGATGAGGTGATAACTCTGGAAGTACCTATAGTTAGTTATATTAGCTAGCTAAAATGGGCAACATTAAAAGCTACGAAAGTAGGAAACTTTTACATGACAGCAAACGTGAAGAATACAAAAATACTAGGGAAACGCCAAAGTCGTTGTTAAACGAGTGAGTGAGCCAAGTATTGAGTACCCGGGAACATTCCCTTTCCTCCCCTATACTAAGGCTGGATCTAGCCCAGTATGAGGAATGATACCAGGTACTCAACACATGGCACATGGCGAGTGAGTGAGCCATGTGTTGAGTACTTGGTATCATTCCTCATACTGGGCTAGATCCAGCCTTAGTATAGGGGAGGAAAGGGAATGTTCCCGGGTACTCAATACTTGGCTCACTCACTCGTTTAACAACGACTTTGGCGTTTCCCTAGTTATTTAAATGAACATTTAAAATGCGAATCGTGTTCAAAACGTATTTCCAAGATAAAACAAAATCACCTAATTTTAATTTCCTATTTAACACCCCTCAAAAATAATGTGTGTGCAAAAATACAAAAATGGTCCAACTAACGGGTATCGAACCCCAACCCTTACCACTGGCACTAGGCCATGCCAGCCATGCAAATTTGTCCCGAGCTGCTACTAAACTAATGCTATCGATGATTGAAAAAATCACATTTGTATTTATTGTAGGATTAAATCGCAATGGATCTAGCGGATTTTGTTATCAGTTCTCAGTAAACTCGTATCGGATGTCTGTTTTAAACTTCTACGTAATCTGTTCAGCGGTTCGGCTGATTTTCTACGTACAGACAGACAAACAGAATCACAGAATAAGAGCCGTTTGAGTTGAATGGAGACACTCCGTCGCTCCGCTCCCTCGTTTAACTAGGGAAACGCCAAAGTCGTTGTGAAACGAGTGAGTGAGCCATGTGTATAGTACCCGGTACCGTTCCCCATACTGGGCGGCTAGATCCAGCCTTGGGTATATGGGAGGAAATGGGATGTTTCCGGGTACTCAACACTTGCCTCACTCACTCGTTTAACAACGACTTTGATGTTTCCCTAGTTATTTAACTTGAACATTCAAAATGTGAATCGTGTTCGAAACGTATTAGCGTGAAACATTAACAAATTTCCAAGATAAAACAAAATCACCTAATTTTTATTTCCCATTTAACACCTAAATATATAAAAAAAAATACTTACTAACGGGCATCGAACCCCAACCCTCCGTGCGGTAGGCTAAATGCTTACCACTGGGCCATGCCAACTACGTAGATCTCGTCCCGCTAGCTGCTACTAAACAAAATGCTATCGATATTTTAAAATATCACATTTTTAATTATTGTAGGCTTAAATTGCAATGGATCTAGCTGATTTTGTTAACAGTTCTCAGTAAACCCGTACCGGATGTCTGTTTAAAATTTTAGCGCAATCTGTTCAGCGGTTCGGTTAATTTTCGACGTACAGACAGACAGACAGACAGACAGACAGAATTACAGAATGAGGGCCGTTTGAGTTGAATGGAGACACTCAGTCGCTCCGCTCCCTCGTTTAACTAGGGAAATGCCAAAGTCGTTGTTAAACGAGTGAGTGAGTCAAGTGTTTAGTAACCGGGAACATCCCCTTTCCTCCCCTATACATAAGGATGGATCTAGCCCAGTATGAGGAACGATTCGGGTACTCAACACATGGCTCACTCACTCGTTTAACAACGACTTTAGCGTTTCCCTAGTTGTTTAAATTGAACATTTAAAATGCGAGTCGTGTTCAAAACGTTTTGGCGTGAAACATTAACAAATTTCCAAGATAAAACAAAATCACCTAATTTTTAATTCCCATTTAACACCCCTCAAAAATAATATGTGGGTGTAAAAATATAAAAAAAAGTCCGAACCAACGGGTATAGAACCCCAACCCTCCGTGCGGTAGTCTAAATGCTTACCACTAAGCCATGCCAGACAGGTAATTTTCGTACCGCTAGCTGCTACTAAACAATTGCTATCGATATTGTTAAAAATCACATTTTTATCTATTGTAGGCTTAAATCGCAATAGATCTAGCTGAGTTTGTTAACAGTTCTCAGTAAACTCGTACCGGATGTCTGTTTAAAATTTCAGCGCAATCTGTTCAGCGGTTCGGCTGATTTTCGACGTACAGACAGACAGAGAGACAGACAGACAGAATCACAGAATGAGGGCCGTTTGAGTTGAATGGAGACACTCAGTCGCTCCGCTCCCTCGTTTAAAAAGAAAAATAAATGAAGTTTTGATTGTTCCACACTTAAAAGTTTATCTATTTTCGGTAAGAAAAGCAGAAGAAAAATTATTGGGAATGAAGAATGTAGACCTATATGAAAAAGGTTGTGTGTCTTCATGGACAACAAAGTTGTGTCGGTTTGATGGCGAAATCGCAAATTTTACGAATTGGATGTTGGTCTAGATACAAAGCCAATGCAATTGGTAATTCAAGCTTCAGTTCCAAACATAAGAATATGCATGCAGCAACCTTAAAAAACACTTCTAGCATGAGCATCTTCAAAAAAACTATTATGCAATAGAGCCTACTACACAATTGAGAAATTCCTACAAGACAAACAAAACGATTATAGAATAATTAAAATTGGATGAGCGTAGCGAGCGAAGCGAAGATTCCATTTCACTACACTGGAGAAAAAAAAACGGATTTTTTTCTCTGTATTTTGGTGTGTTTGTTAACACGATTCCGGCTAAACCGATACTCCAATAATGCAATGAAATTTTCTGGAGGCCTTCAAAATCTCTGAACTAAGAACTGCCACGTTTTTGAGCGCAATCGGAAAATTATTTCTCATGAAAATAGCAATTTTAAGATTCTTTCGATTTTTAAAAATTTCTTCGAATTATAACACCTACATGCTTTATTCGATTGTAATGATTTTTTCACAGAACCTTAATTTTATAAATTTATATATTCGTGTGAAATTTGAACGCAATCAAAAAAATATTTCTTATGAAAATCGCAATTTTTCGATTTTTTTTTATTTTTAAACTATTTCTTCGACTTATAACACCTACATGCTTTATCAGATTGTAATGTGTTTTTCACAGAACCTTAATTTTATTAACTAGGGAAACGCCAAAGTCGTTGTTAAACGAGTGAGTCAACCAAGTGTTGAGTACCCGGGAACATCCCCTTTCCTCCCCTATACCTAAGGCTGGATCTAGCCCAGTATGGGGAATTATACCGGGTACTCAACACATGGCTCACTCACTCGTTTAACAACGACTTTGGCGTTTCCCTAGTTTAAATTGAACATTCAAAATGCGAATCGTGGTCAAAACGTATTAGCGTGAAACATTACCAATTTCAAGATAAAACAAAATCACCTAATTTTTATTTCCCATTTAACACCCCTCAAAAATAATATGTGGGCGTAAAAATATAAAAAAAAGTTCGAACGAACGGGCATCGAACCCCAACCCTCCGTGCGTAAGGCTAGAAGCTTACCACTATGCCATGTCAGCCACACAGATTCCGTCCCGCTAGCTGCTACTAAACAAATGCTATCGATATTTTAAAAAATCACATTTTTTATTTATTGTAGGATTAAATCGCAATGGATCTAGCTGATTTTGTTAACAGTTCTCAACAAACTCGTACCGGATGTCTGTTTAAAATTTCAGCGCAATCTGTTCAGCGGTTCGGCTGATTTTCGAAGTACAGACAGACAGACAGAATCACAGAATGAGAGCCGTTTGAGTTGAATGGAGACACTCGGTCGCTCCGCTCCCTCGTTTAACTAGGGAAACGCCAAAGTCGTTGTAAAACGAGTGAGTGAGCCATGTTTATAGAACCCGGTATCATTCCCCATACTGGGCTAGATTCAGCCTTGGGTATATGGGAGGAAATGGGATTTTCCCGGGTACTCAACACTTGGCTCACTCACTCGTTTAACAACGACTTTGGCGTTTCCCTAGTTATTTAAATTGTACATTCAAAATGCGAATCATGTTCAAAACGTTTTAGCATAAAACATTTACAAATTTCCAAGATAAAACAAAATCACCTAATTTTTATTTCGCATTTAACACCCCTCAAAAATTATATGTGTGTATAAAAATATAAAAAAGTTCGAGCTAATGAGTATCGAGCCCAACCCTCCGCAAGCCACGTAGTTTTCGCCCCGCTAGCTGCTACTAAACAAATGCTAACGATATTTTAATAATCACATTTTTATTTATTGTGCGATTAAATCGCAATGGATCTAGCTGATTTTGTTACAGTTCTCAGTAAACTCGTAACGGATGTCTGTTTAAAATTTCAGCCCATTCTGTTCAGCGGTTCGGCTGATTTTCGACGTACAGACAGACAGACAGAATCACAGAATGAGGGCCGTTTGAGTTGAATGGAGACACTCGGTCGCTCCGCTCCCTCGTTTAATTAATACATTGGTGTGAAATTTGAGCGCAATCGAAAAATAATTTCTCACAAAAATCGCAATTTTACGTTTTTAGCTCGAAAAATGTCATGTTTGACAATTTTTTGGGAGGTCATGGTGGCCCCAATAATTTTTTCTGTTATTTGCTAAAATCATTACTAGTTAGCCTGAATAAAATATATTTTTTGTGTTTAGCGGTTAAATACCCCTTTAATGAATTAATATATTGGTGTGAAATTGAAGCGCAATCGAAAAATAATTTCTCATGAAAATCGCAATTTTACTTGTGTTTTTTTTTTACATTTCTTCGACTTATAACACCTACATGCTTTACCCGATTGTAATGATTTTTTTACAGGACCTTAATTTTATGAATTTATATAATATTGGTGTGGAATTTAAGCGCAATCGAAAAATAATTTCTCATGAAAATCGCAATTTTACCCTTTTTTCGCTAAAAAAAATTACGCTCATCCAACAACGCGCCTGAAAAAGCGTTTGCGAAGCTTCCTAGTTAATTTTAAATTTCACCCAAAAAGATTAAACTTACTTTCATAGATAATCATCATACTACTAAACTAAAAATATTTACTTGAGCCCCTCGTCTAGCCAACACAACTACAAAATTCACTAATTCCAAATTACTTTGATTAATAAAATTAAATACTGCAAATAAATCAATAAAAATTTAGTCTTTTAGAATAAACATACTTTCACCCGCATAAACTTGCATGTAGAATAAACTTAAAATAAATATATAAACAAGAATGGAATTTTATAAAATCAAGTAAGAAATAATGGAACAAATATAAACAAACAAATAAATAAAATAATAAACCTGAAATCAAAAAAATCAATGAATCCTAAAAAGTTTTATATTTATATAAATAAAAATAGTAGTTCCTCCCCATTCTTTAATGGTTATTACTCTACTTAGTAATAATAATTCAAAATATAATAATATTTAGGGACTTTGCATCTGCACAAGAATGGAAGAATATTAGGGATAATATGGAGAATTATTATAAGCTTGCCCCCTAGCCAAGGGATCATAAAGAACTAATACCTAGCACTAGATTTGTGTATTTTAATATTTCAATGGCCCTAGCCTACGGGCTACGGCCTAGCCTAGAACCAAGTTGCAAGGGCTGAGGAAAACATTTGATTTCATAGATCTTACATCTCAGCTCAGGGTTCTTCTGAAATCGAAAATACGACAATGTCCGACTCTTCACTTTATAATTATTACAGTCAAAAAACGACACAAATACCTCCAGACATGGTATTTTCACATTTAGCGACACAAATCGTAAGAAACTAGGTTTGCATAGATAAACTAGTAGTGCGAGTACGCCAGCGACGCTTGGAGCGCTGCTGTCGCTTGTCTCCCGTTTTACCGGCCATGTTTCCTGTATTAAGCGAAGCGTCTATAACAGTATTGGTTGCAGTATGTTCCCTCAAACGAACAGATAGCGGACATCATTACAAAATGACTGGTTGCATCACAGTTCACCTATCTTAGAAGCCACCTTGGACTTGTATAAATTGAGAGGGGGTGTTAACAAGCAATTTAGCTGTTGGCTAACGTGATACACGAAGTGTATAATAGTATCAGAGTCGGTAAAGAAGTTAAAGTTCTTTATAGACTCTGATTGTATCCTTGCCTCATTCCAGAGTCGATAAAGAAGTTTCCCGTTACGTGGAAACTTCTTTATCGACTCTGCTGATACTAATTATTATTCCACAGCCTTCTGACATGTCTCTGTACTCAAATACTGTAGCGTCTATTACAGTATTTGCTGTACTGTCGTGTGTACAACGTTTTTCGTTCTAAATAAACTAGTGGAATTACAACTAACTAGGAAAACGCTTAAGTCCCGCCGCGTTGTTGGATGAGCGTAATTGGTGCATTGAGTTGCCATGTGTTATGCGGATTTTCTGTTGTTTTACCAAAAAACAACATAAATAAACTTTAAATGTTGTTATCTCAAAACTTTTATTCTAGCACATTTGCTAACAATTGTTCCTACTTCTTCTACAGTTTTTAAGATGAGAGGATAATTTATTTTTTAATGTGCTCACAAGTCTTATTCTGACAAATTCACCGGACACTTTTTTGATGAGATTTATAGTTTTTTATTTAAAATATGGGAAATATAGATTTTTCACAAAAAACATACATTTTCAAACAATGCAAAGGGAAAAATTCATATTTATCAAACAAAACAAAAATTATAAAATCCGTCTGGTAAATGTTTAGATGTATTGTTTTTTAAGCTTAAACACCTTTCACTTTAAAAAAAAATGAAAATTGTAAAAGCCTTAGCAATATCCCAGCACCATAGCAAAATTGTAAAATTGCAATTATTAAGAGAAATAATTGTTTGATTGCGCTCAAATTTTACAAGATAATTAAAATTCATAAAATTAAGGTTCTGTGAAAAAATCATTACAATTGGATAAAGCATGTAGGTGTTATAAGTCGAAGAATTTAAAAAAAAATCGAAATAAATCGTAAAATTGCGATTTTCACGAGAAATAATTTTTTGATCGATTTTTCGAATCGTGCAATTCTAAGTTCAGAGATTTCGAAGGCCTCCAGAAAATTTCATCGCAATTGGACTGTCGGTTTAGCCGGAATCGTGCTAACGAACAGACAAAAATCCAAAAAAAACAAAAAAAACATTCCGGATTTTTTTCTCCAGTGTAGTGAAATGGAATCTTCGCTTCGCTCGCTACGCTCGCTACGCTCATCCAATAAATCATCTTCTTACCTCGATCCAGGCTTTCATCAGATAAAGCGCTCTTTGAAGGCCAATGCTGTCGTACTCATCCAAGGCCCTAGCAATATATAGCGGCAGTCCGATGAAACTTATTGCTAATTGAACACGGAAACGGCGGCCATTGTGTGGGAACAGTCAGCTGTCTGGATGTAGGCCTTGTGTTTTGTGTTATAGCTAATACTTGTTATAAGTAAGTTATGTGTATTAATAATTAACGTATTATATACCCAACATGACGCAACCACGATTACAAATTATCCTTCATAGGCGTGTAATTAGATTTGAGTTTGTTTATTTTAGTACGCGTTACAATCACGAGCAGCCCTGTAGATATTTATTGTCACAAAGATCGTAAAGGCAAGCTACATTATCCAGTAGGCCTTGTATAATCTACATTGGTCGATGTGCAAACTAGCTAGGGTAGGCTCCAAGCTGCTTGACTTCGGAGAAAGGATTTTATTTCATATTTGTTTGTGTTTTCTTTAAGTTATTTGAAAGGTGACCATATTTTGAAAGTAACAGACCGGGACAATTACAAAAGTGTAAGCATATGTACCCCACGGACCGTTTCGGGGTTTGGGGCAGAGCCCCCAGCCGCCAGAGGCGATTTTTTAAAGATATATTTGAGTCAAATGCCCAGAAAATAGCTTTCAGACATGAAAATATGATTTAAATATGGTTGTAATAAGTATGTTCTGTAGTCATAAAATCTTTATCTAGTAGTTTACAAATGATAGTACAAAACTTAATACAAACATTCAGCAGATAATAATGTATTGATGATGGCATTATACTAATGAAGGCCTAATCAATAAGAATAAAGATAATTTGAAAATGCATTTAATTTAATATAGTGTATAATATAATATAATATAGTAAGTGCTGGTATGTAGTTAATCAAAAACGTAGTTCAGTTGTGTGATTGATACATTTTGATTTACCATTATTGGATGAGCGTAGCGAGCGAAGCGAAGATTCCATTTCACCACACTGGAGAAAAATATCCGGAATGTTTTTTTTTCTTTCTTTCTTTCTTTTCTTTCTTTTTTTCTTTTTTTGTGTGTTTGTGAACACGATTCCGGCTAAACCGATACTCCAATTGCGATGAAATTTTATGGAGGCTTTCGAAATCTCTGAACTGCCACGTTTTTGAGCGCAACCGAAAAATTATTTCTCATCAAAATCGCAAATTTACGATTTTCGATTTTTAAAAACTTTCTTCGACTTATAACACCTACATGCTTAATCCGATTTTAATGATATTTTCACAGAACCTTAATTTCATGAATTAAGATATTCGTGTGAAATTTGAGCGTAATCGAAAAATTATTTCTCATGAAAATCGAAATTTTACAGTTTTTTCTTCTTTTTAAAATTACGATTAATAAAAAAAAAAAGGAATGTTTTTATTTAATTTAATTTAATTAAAAAAAAATCTTCGACTTAATAATAATTTTTTGACAGAACAACAGAAAATCCGCCATTGAGCTGCCAACACATGGCAGCTCAATGCACCAATTACGCTCACCCAACAACGCGGCGGGACTTACGTTTTCCTAATCTATGAACAAAATCAATGCAAATAATGACTGAGAAAATTAGTGGTGTGCGAGTCCTGGTTTTTGAGTTCGAGTCGAGTCCGAAAAGAGTACTTCGAATAACTCGAGTATCGAGTCCAATTCGAGTCCGAGTACTTAGTCTTATTTTTTAAATTTACTATTTTGCTCTTTAACTATATTTACTAGGAAAACGCTAAAGTCCCGCCGCGTTGATGGATGAGCTTTTTAAAGTTTTTAGTTTGCGTGGGATATCTTTACTTTTGCAAGTGCTTTGTTTTGCTGCCTACGCATTGTAGGTGATTGTTGTCAAGTTCCTATTGTTACCTGTCAATTGGCATTATTTACCGTAAAAAACTTATATTGAAAGCATTATTTCTATGGATTCTGGCTAAATTTTTCGATTTTTTCTTTCAAAAGGTACTACATCACCATAACCTTAATGTCCATGTATAATATGAACGTTGTAGCCCCACCCGTTTGGTCAGAATTGGCCAAAATGGCAAGAAAATATCGCCCAAAAATTAAAAAAACTTATTGGATGAGCGAAGCGAAGACTTCAATTTCACTGACCCCCAAAAAATTTAGCTCGGGTGTTTTTTTTTTTTTTTTGTTTGTTTGTTTTTCTGTCTGTTTGTTAACTCTCTACCAGGCAAACGGCATATCCGATCTTGATGAAAATTTGAGGGGACCTTCGAAATCTCTGAACTTAGAGGTGTATTGTTTTTGGGTACAATCGTAGAAATATTTCTCATGAATATCGTACTTTTACGATTTTTTTCGATTTTTAGTGCGATATTTTCGTGACATTTGGGCCGATTCTGACCAAACGGGTGGGGCTACAACGTTCATATTATACATGGACATTAAGGTTATGGTGATGTAGTACCTTTTGAAAGAAAAAGTTGAAAAAGGTAGCCGGAATTCATAGAAATAAAGCTTTTAATATAAGTTTATTTTTATTTTTATGCGATATTTTCGTGCCATTTGGGCCAATTCTGACCAAACGGGTGGGACTTCAACGTTCATATTATACATGGACATTAAGGTTATGGTGATAAAGTACCTTTTGAAAGAAAAAGTTGAAAAAATTACCCAGAATCCATAGAAAAAAAACTTTTAATATAAGTTTTTAACGGTAAATAATAACAAATTGACAAGTAACAATAGAAACTTGACAACAATCACCTACAATGCGTGGACAGCAAAACAAAGCAACAAAGCACTTGCAAAAGTAAAGATATCCCACGCAGACTAAAAACTTTAAAACAAGCTCATCCATCAACGCGGCGGGACTTTAGCGTTTTCCTAGTATTAAAAGCTTAATTTCTATAGATTCTGGCTAACTTTTTCTTTCAGAAAGCAATACATCACTATTACCTTAATGTCCATGTGAAAAAATATGAACGTTGTAGCCCTACCCGTTTGGTCAGAATTGGCCCAAATGTCACGAAAATATCGCACTAAAAATCGTAAAAAAGTCGTAAAAGTACGATATTCATGAGAAATATTTCTTCGATTGTACCCAAAAACAATACACCTCTAAGTTTAAAGATTTCGAAGGTCCCCTTCAATTTTCATCAAGATCGGATATGCCGTTTGCTTAGTAGAGAGTTAACAAACAGACAGAAAAAAAAAAAAAAAAAAAAAACACCCGAGCTAAATTTTTTGGGGATCGGTGAAATTGAAGTCTTCGCTTCGCCCATCCAATTATTATTTTACAATATGAACAGTATTAATTTTATTTATTGATGTTAGTCTAAATGTAGGCTCCAAACGTTAACATATATAATTGGTTTTAAAATGTAACCTCTCTCTAGATCACTGTAATGATCAAGCATCAAGCACAAAGTAAGTGATATTCCATGAAAATATTGAAACAAACATTAAAGTGACAAATTTTTATTATTTGTGCCCAAAAATAGTTCAAAACTTCCAAAATGATTATAAATATGTATCAAAAAACTCAGGTTACTATTATGACTAAGTAATCAGCATTGGCGACCCGGCACCTCCATCAAAATCATTAATAATACTCGCACACCCTTAGAGAAAATGAATTATCTTCTTGGAAGTGGAAGAACTATTTCATTGTTTTTAGTATCAGCATTTATCAGAGGAGTGTACTTTTTAAAGTAAAACATTATCCTTCCATGTATAGTAAAAAAAAAATACTAGAACACTATCTCCCCAAAATTGCAAAACGGTATTCAAATTGTCACAGGATTATTTTTAGCTCTTATTACTGATATTATAGCCAAATTCAGAGGGTACAAATACGTCATTTTAATGAGTCTCTCGGGACACCGGTACAAGTGTTCTGAAAACGGTACTGTACCGGTCAAACCGGTACGTCTGGTCACCTTATGATTTGATTTCATTTGTTTTTACAACATTCTAAGAAGAGTCGATAAAGAAGTTTCCCCGTTAAACTTCTTTATCGACTCTATTTCTAAGCAAATTATTATTTATCAAAACACAAGAATCAATAGTCCAGATCTATTCAGATTCAGATTTAGAAAGCACCAACAATCCAGATGTTATGAAGTTGACCGTCCCGGTAGCTTAGGGGTAAAGCACTCGATCGGCAATCGGGAGACCGGGGTTCGATACCCCACTGGGATGGATTTTGTAATTTCTGGATTGATTATATAAAAACCAGTAATTATTGTTACTTTCAGCAGTCAGCACCACTACTCATGTACATCGCCATAAAAGAAGGCGGTAATCTAGAAGGCCGCTGTATATTGTAGCCAATTCTAGCTACAGTGCTGCTTGCGAACGTGATGGACACTAAAATTAGAAGATGCCCTTTTTATCCGTCAAATCGCATTGGTGTTCCTTTGCATCGCGGATAGGTACCGCAGCCATCATGCGTCATCCAGACCTACTGTATACTATTCCAACATCTTTGCCTAGATCATGTCTTTTATTCTACTTGAAATATGAGTTATTTGCCGTAATAAACCTACTTAGTTTCGATACTTTCCTGAAACCGAGTCCGAAAACTATTAGTTTTGACTTTTAAGTATAGAAGTTTAAAAAAGCAAAACAGAAACACGTTTATATAGGCCTAATCACTTATGGCCCAAACAAACTCTAACCTAAAATATTGAATGATTGGAAAGATTTTTGAGATTTACTAAAAAAAAATTATTTTTGACTCCTGGTTTGATAGTAGCATCCATCACCTTGGGTGGATCCGTACCCTGGCACTGTAATGTCAGGATATGCATACTGAGGTGAAACATTCCGGTTCGTTACCGAAAGAGGTAACTATAATGTGTAACGCATGCGACTCTGTTCACGAGATCGAATCCCACCACCGGCAATTCGTGCTGAAAGCTTTGTTACGATTTTTTCTTCTGTAGTTTATGCGAATGCCTAAGGATATTTCCTTCACAACTGTCGTAAAACCCAAACAATCTAGTTGAAGGGTCACACCGGGAAATACGGAAGTGAGAGAGCAACCTTACAAACAAGTTTATTTTCCTTAAGGAAACACATATCTTTACTGTTAGCAGCTGTTGTGAATGATTTACTTCGCTAGCTCTTCCTATTTGCCCTACCGAGAACCGCCACAGGTCGTGAAATTAATCAATAGCATAATATATTTTCGTCTGGCAAGTTATCGTCGAAACTATACAACTAGAGTTTGTTCAATCTCATGTGTTTTCTAAACGATCTTTATGGTGCATTGCTAAGCGATAGCACACGAGGGTCTTAATTGGAAATGCTATTAGCAAGCACCACAGCCCACCAAAGTGTTTACCAAAATAAATGACATTTAATAGTCCTATAAAATAGCTCTCATAGATTCCTCGGATAATTATATAACTTTTGCTTTGTTAGTAAAAGAGGGCAAATCTTCCTCAAGTGATTTCTCCAGTGAGAATATTGTATTCATTAAACCAATAAAATAATAATCAAAACTCATTTCAAACAACGTCAGGTTGAGTGGTGTTCTTCACACCGATATCTGGGAGTGGGGCACGAAACAATTTTTTGCCAAGATTGCCGGGCTCAGCGTTTCTTCATCATCAACATCTTCATCGTCATCTTCATCCTGCATCTACTTCTCCACCAATTTTTCCCACTCTTTGCTGTCCTCCCACAGCTTCAATTCCATCACCTGGTTCCACGATTCACCTCGCTCTACAACGTCTCCTTCGATCAATCTTCCCCATCTTTATCTCTCGGTCTTCCTACTTTTCTTTTACCTTTCTCCTCTGCTTCAAAGCCACGTCTTGGGATCCTATCCATTTCCATCCTCTTCATATGCCCAAACCATCTTAAACGTTCCCGTCCTAATTTAAACCTCAATTTCTCCAGACCTAATTCCTTTCTTATAACGTTGCTTCTAATCATGTTCAGTTTTGTAACCCCCTTGAAACTGTTTAAAAACTTCATCTGTGCTGCTTCCAACTGACTCTCTTCCTTAGTTCCAACCGTCCAGGTTACTGCACCATACGCAAGAATAGGTATAAAGTATGAATTATAGACAAGATTTTTGCATCTCTGTGGAAACAGCTCGTCCCAAAGCAGCTTTCGCACGAGTTGATAAAATCCTTCGGCTTTTTGTACCCTAGCTGTAATTTCTCTATTAACTTTAGCATCTTTTGTCAAGATACTTCCTAAGTACATAAAATCTTTCTTTTCTTCTAATGCTTTTCCACGAAGTCTTAACTTTTCTTGATTCTTAGGCATGCCTTTAACCAATATTTTTTAAATTTATAAACGAATATTGCAATCGAAGAAAGTAAAGACAATTAAGTCGTCCGTCAGTGAGAGCTTTGGCATGAATTGATATTAAGTTCTTATAATGAAAGTTAATCTTAGATCGCTAGGCATGCAAATTTATAAACCAATACATTCGAATATAAAAATTTTAAAAAGTGAAAGTAGTGTCGTTTTAAAAATAACAATAAATATAGGTCCGCGAGAGTATAAACTACCTAAAATAAAGCAATCGATTCAACACAAATTGACTTGCAATATTTTAAGTGTGTCAATCACACATGATGATACAAAGGTTGAAAGAGAGTTGCAATCTGATAATGCATGCGTGCTTATAAGGTCAAATTTTCTTGGTTGCTGATTAGTTTGAAAGTATTGGGACGGTGTGTATGCTTGGTAGGTACTCTACTTTAAAAGTTTAAAGAAGGACTACCGCCATTATAAAACTTGTTTAAGTGATATCTCACAAAATGTAACGCAAGGTCGATAATAAAGCTAACACACCCTATGTTGTTTAGTTAGAACTAAAATCCATATACCAAAAATCAAAAAACTATTAAAATATTATAAAGAGTTCAGTTTTTAAGAACGGAATGTATCAATTCAGTCTCGACATTGAAAATTGTAATGGGTACATTGCGCGTCACGACCCACGCGCTTCTCTAGTTGAAACATAGTGAACGCTCGGTCCCGCATAGTCTCTGCCGTACGAGCCAATCACACTAGCGCAGAGATGTCTCGACATTGTATTGGGTGCATTGCGCGTCACGACCCACTCGATTCTCTAGTTGAAACATAGTGAACGTTCGGTGCCGCATAGTCTCTGCCGTACGAGCCAATCACACTAGCGCAGAGATGTCTCGACATTGTATTGGGTAGCATTGCGCGTCACGATTCACGCGCACACATTAGATTCTTTCTTGTCTTCTCTAATATTTTCTTCTGTGGTTCTTGGCATCAGTTAGTTTTTTCAACGTCGATAATTGATATCCACTTTCGTACAGTGAGCGTTGACCTATGACTATGAGACCCAAATTATTAGATTCTTTCATTCGATCTTGACACATTTTATCCTTAATTAATTGTTTATAATGTTTAACCGAGTCTATTAAAAGGTAATATTAAATGGTGCCTTGGTTTGTCCTAGAACTACTTACCCCAGTCAGGTCCCGATTGACTGAGTAATAACTAAGTATATAGATCAAGAGCTTACGTAAGAGATTGTGAAAGGGCGATTTTATAATAATATGTAGCAGTTATATTTTATTGATTAAAGTTACTCTAAAATAGCTTCAGTCATGATTGCTGATTCCTAATTGCCGGCATCGCCGTCTACATCTCAAATTCGATCTTGCAATAAACTAGGGACTAATTTGATAGTTTATCAAATTCATAAAATTATCTTTGAAACACGTTTTGTCAACAACACATCTCCGGTTATTTGTATGCACTGTGTTTGCTGCAGCAGCGTGCACAGAGTGTTGGTTTTCCATGAAGCCAGCGTCGCATAGAAGGGCCGTGTTGGCCAGGCAGGATCGATCCGGCCCTGGAAGCGCTGCCTTGCCTGCATGTACACCGTAGACCTGACATGCAATCCCCGACGGAAACGCTAGAAAAACTGCTAATAACTCGGTGATAATTCCACGCATGCGAACTCGAATAATATTATTCAGATGACGTGTGTTGAAAATATAGAGCTAGGTACGTTATTCTTTTAAATTGTACACCTCAGTTCGAAAATCAATGTATTTTGTAACCTTGAACCAAAGAAACGGGCATAGATTACAAATAGGCCTAATTACTTTCGACCCACAATATTGTAAACGACAAATGAAAAATACAAATATTATGTATTTTATTCCGTTGGCGTTGAAAAAATAGCATGTAGAAACTGAGATATCTGATTGTACGCACGCAAAATACAAATGTGTCAAAATGTTAATACGTTTTATATTGCACATGAGTACACCGTAGGGAACGGTGTTTCTGAGGACGACCATTCGATTATTTATGAATTTTGCCAAAGAATGCATTATTTTCCAATTATCATTATCAGAGCATTGTCTAAATCGTTCCAAGTATTCCAAAGCAAATCGTTTGGGGGCTCAATTTGAAGAAAGAAAATTGCGAATTAATATATTACTTAATTAATATCGAGTCCTTTTTCCAACTAAGTCGGGTAGGGGGTGGGAGGTTCCCACCGCATTCTTGGCTCCCGGGGCTTATCGAAGCCGGCTTGCCATGCCTGACGCTTCTCCCACATAATCTTTTTCTTCATGCATCATATACTTCACTTTCTTCCTCTAAACTATCTTCTTCTTAAAGGGGTATTTAACCGCTAAACTCAAAAAAATATATTTTTCAGGCAAACTAATAATGAATTTAGCAATGAACAGAAAAATTATGAATTTCCCACCATCGGCAAAAATCTCCCATAAGAAATAACATGGGGACGATCTTTATGCCCCGTGACCTTGGAGGATTTTGATCCAAAAAAATATTGGTCATTATTGACGTAATCTACAGCCTTTTCTGCAAATTCTCTATATTTTGTTTTGTAATTTGGGCAAGCAGTTCGGTCAAAATATGCTGATTACCAAGATGGGGTGTGATTTTGGATTGCATATTTTTGCGTGTTTGAGGGTATATTTGGGCACAGTTTCAAGACACGATGTTATAAAGGGGCATTTTAGATTGGTACTATGCTCTAGTATCTATGTGAACCAAAAAAGAAGCAGGTTAAAGCCGGTTTAAGAAATTTCCCAAAACACCAATTTTCGCAAATTTCTGGATAAAAAAAAATCAAAAATTCGTGTTAAATCACAGTTACAAGATATAATTTTTTAAACGGTCATTTAAGTGTAGTATTGTGCTATAGATCACGTGGTAAAAAATAATTTTTGGGGTTCTTAGCCCCTTTAAGGAACATCCACCAGTTTTTGTCATATTTTTCGTTCTTCCCAAAATCTATCCTGGTTAAACCTTTCCCAAACTGCATTCCTACTTTTCATATCCATTGCTCAACTTCTTCCCATCTCAGTCTGGGCCTCCCTCTTTTTCTCTGTTTCCTGCGTCTTGTTCATACTGCATCTTCGGAATCCTGTCCTTCTGCATTCTCTTCAAGTATCCAAACCACATTATCCTTTCTTTCTCTAGCTTAAAGTTTAAACTCTCTACTCCTAGTTCTTTCCTTATCTTCGTGCTCCTCATCTTATCATGAGTTTAGGAAAGCTTTCGGTCGACTGGAATAATCACGAATGGGAAATCGGTCTAAAAATGTGTTACAATACTGCCAAAATATATTTGAAAGATTCAAGGTTCACACAGAACGAAGCACTTAACGAATATTTGGATACACTGAAACAAAAAGTAAGTGCTCTAGCTATGAGATTAAATATAGAAAATGTAGTGTTATAAAAGAACAAACCGAAAATTCAAAGAATGGAAAAAACTTATACCAACAACTATCTAGTACCAAAGAAATAACAGGAAATGGAATACCAACTGAGACGGAGATAGAAGAGTTTTGGACAAGAATATGGGGTAACCCGGTAGCACACAATCAAGATGCACAATGGATTTAAGACGAAATAGCTAGGATGAGCGATATTAATGAGATAAGATACGAAGGTATAACTGTTGATGAATTAAAGTCGACAATCAGTGCTACACATAGCTGGAAAACACCAGTTAATTATAATATTCAAAATTTTTGGCATAAGAAATTTAACAGTATTCACAATCAAATTACCGAATGTCTCAACGAGTTTATAAATGGAGTTAAAAAATACCTGAATTCTTTACTGAATGAGTAACCTTTCTCAAACTAAAGGATAATGACACGAAAAACACAAGTAAATATCGACCAATTACATGTATGCAAATTAGCCCATTGTGTTTTGGACGCTAAATATTTATAATTGTTAAGAGCATGTTTAATTTCAAGTTTGTACAAATTACGACGCCTTAGTTATTACGGTTCGGATCGGATCGGTTTTGATAATTATCCAAAATTTTAATTTTTTCCTGTCCCTGTTACCTTATTATGGTTTTGAAAGCAAAAGGTACTGCGTCTGAGGTACCCTACATCTAAGTGTGGTCCAAGTTTCATAGTTCTAAGATGTACCGTTTTCTCTGTAGGCTCTTATATTTTTCCACCAGAATTAACCCACCAACCACCCTCCCAGCTAGCCAGCCAGCCAGCCAGCCAGCCAGCCTGAAGGATTTCAACTATGTTGAGGCACTTTTTTTTTAACACATAACGGGTTATCGGATCGGGTGATTTTTTTGATAGGTAATGGACCACACATCAGGTCATGTACCGAGTTTCAAGATTGTAAATCTTTCGGGGCGGCTTGTGCAGATAGCTGAAAACCCCCCAACTCGGGTAGGTGTATACAGGGCCGCGAGTTCGTCGTCGCCTAAGCAGTCGCGTGCGCTTGGCTGAGGGCGAACGACCGTCGCCCTAGATGAGATCCCGCACATAACAAAAACTTGTAAAAATACAGCCAAACCTTCACACACTGGGAATAAGCCCCATATATGGGGTTGATCATGCACTTTTTGATTAAAGCACCATACTTGTCACATAGGAGGGGGCTATACTATAAGGGTCATTTCTAGGGGCGGAGAAACGAGCTAACATGCCCAAGTTAACTTTTAAGTTAAAGTTAAAATTTTACATGCAGGTGTACGGAAAACATTTTTTTAAAGCAAAGATATTCACTTTAGAAAAACATTTATCCGAAACTATTTGTTCTGTACAGTGTTGTTTAGAACTGTAAAAAAAATCAGTACCTTATAAGCAACAGTTAATTATTTACAGTATTTTAAATGCTTAACTTTAATGTCCTTCGGTCACAAAACACCAAGTAACATATCAGCCGCTCTTAAAATGAACGTGATTTTTAATCAACGAAGCTCCATGTTTCGTGTAGTATGTTGTCACTTCAATAAGTACTACTAAAATAATAATTATCAAGATATACTAAGCTTAAATGCAGCGTGACGCTGCGTCCGGGTCAATAATTTTTAACGATTTGTACATGTCAAACGCACATGAACAGCTTAACAGTGCTATCAAAAGTGATGGTGGTGCAGTGGGTCTCATGGGAAGGCCAAAGGCACTAAGACGGTGGATGGTAGCTGGGCCGGAGATACTCCGTCTCATTGAAACATATGAGCGTGATTTTAAACTTTCTGTATAAGACACTTTATTACACCACCATGAAGATACCCCTAGTCGTCAGCAGAAGTTTTCAAGAGATGTGAAACGGATGATCACAGTTTTTGAAGAAGCTGGAAACCCATTTGATGAATCATCGGAATACATCTTTGCATTGGTTACAAAAAAAGTTATGAACTCGGCGGATTCTAAAACAATGCTTAGAGCTCATGAAATTGGACAAGAACACGATAAATTCCTACGGTAAATTCCTTCTTGACCGACTTGTCTTCGGTACAACTAGCTTCAGCGACCCAATAAAGCAAAACAAGCTACCCAGTTTTGTAAAATGTACAAAAAAGACACCTAGTGCTGCCAAAATGAAATGAACTGTATTAAAAGATGATTGATGTCACCTGTTTAGCAGAATGTTTAGCTTGTCAAACAAGAGATGGAGATCTTGAAGATTTTTTTGGGCATGAAAATCAAGCTGCACCTCCTGCTCTCTCTAGTTTAGGACAGCTACGTTGGGGTAAGAAATCCGATTTAGTGAATTGTCTGGAGTCCTTGACCGTGGAAAGAAAAACACAAAAACTGCTGTTAGTCATCCACAAGTTGATGTGATAATCTTTGATGGAGCCGCGGTTGTTCAGATGCTACCACCTAAGGCCGCTATCACATTTCAAGACTATGTGATCTCAACCTTTCTTCCCTTGCAGATAGAGCAGATTTCGTGTGGGATGTGTACAGGTCAGATGGTTTAAAAGCCATGACTAAGAGAAAATCGTGACAAGGATCAAGGTGGAAGGTGTTACCGACAACACGGATTCCTGGTAACTGGTCCACATTTCTACGAGATGGAGAAAACAAGACAGAGTTATTTTATCTCCTGGCTGATGGCATTGCTTCTCTTGTAATACCAGGGAAGGAAGTTTGGAGCACAAAGGGAGAAGACGATGTTTGTTCCAACGCCCACAATGACAATCTTTCGCTATCACCGTGTACTCATGTGGAAGCGGACTCCAGAATATTGTTGCATGCAGAGCATGCTGTAAATCGAGAACACAAGAGAGTCATGTTTCGTAAGGTGTACACCGACGTTTTGGTATTGTGCGTCTCTTTCGCCGATAGGATCTCTGCAGAACAGCTCTGGATACACTTTGGCACAGGCAAGAATTCGCGATTTATAGCTGCACACGAAAAAGCTTCAATGCTCGGACCATCTAAATGTGAAGCTCTTCAAGTATTTCATGCTTTCACTGGTTGTGATACGGTATCTGCGTTTGCTGGTCGAGGTAAATAGACGGCATGGGACACCTGGAAAGCATATCCACATTCAACTGAAGCCTTTCTGGAACTTTCTTCTTCTCCTGATGAGATCTCAGAGGAGGCCACAAACAACTTGGAACGATTTGCTGTTCTGCTATAAGACCGCACAAGTGACCTTTATAGCGTAAACGAGGCACGCAAACAGTTATTTGTTAAGTGATCAAGAGCACATGAAAATATTCCTCCTCTAACTCATGATGCTCTTTTACAACATACGCGTCGTGCAGTCTATCAGGGGGGTTATGTGTGGGGACAGAGCAAAAATCCAAGGCCAGACATGCCAAATGCAGAGGACTGGGGGTTGGACAAGGGTTGGATACGTTTGGCAGCCACTGTGGAGTACTCTACCGCTCGCACAGGATTGTTGCCTTGAACTCCTTAAAGGTGGCTGCAAGGAGATGTGCTCACGACGATGTCGATGTGCTGCAGCTGGCCTTGCCCACTTTGCAACTGAGGGGGTTGTGAGAATGAGTAATGGAATAAGGTTATTGGATAAGTCATATACCTATATATTACTTAATTATAATTGCCATTATGATGTTTACCAAATCAAACAAATACGTGGTGTCAACTTCAGAAATTACTTTTGATTACCGGTTGTCTATTTTTGATCAAAAATCATTATCATAAGTTATCGATCACACTTGGGTATAATAATAATGAACCATTCAAACTATGAAATGTACATTCAACTTAACTATTACTTATTAGCCATTCACATTGTTTGTTATTCAATGTGAAAACAATAACTAATTAACCTATAATCAGTTTCACATATTTTTTACTGAGTTTTACATGATCTCCCAATTTATTTTGTTTGACCTGCACGTACACATTGACTTAAACTTTAACTTAAACATTAAGTAAATACAATTGTAGGTGATCCTGCCTATGAAAATTATCATTAGTACATCCCATGCACTTAAATGGCCGTCTTACATAACGAATATCATGTTATTTCATTTCATTTCATTTTATTATTCATCATACACCATACAGATTATGACTGATTTCGTCATTTTTACACAATATAAATTCCCATATTTTTTATTACAATTATTATTATTTCAGTACATAAAATCAGACACTTTATAGAAAGCAGTATCCAACAGATATTCCTTAAAAACAGATTTAAAACGATGAAACGAGTCGATTTTCTTAATATCAGTCGGTACCCTATTGTACAATCTCTCACATTTAATCTTAGGGCTTCGTTTAAAAACACCTAAATTATATTTCACTGTGTGAACATCTTTCTGTCGTCTGGTATTATAAGAGTGAATTCCGTCATTCAAAGTAAAATTACTGTGGTGTTTTCTCACCCATAAAACAGAGTTAAAAATATATAAACAGGGTACAGATAAAATTCTCAATCGTTTAAAAACTGGTTTACATGATGTCCTATTACTACATCCTAGCATTGACCTAAGTACTCTTTTTTTTAGCTTTAAGAACTCTGTCCACGTTTGGGCACTCCCCATACTATGGCACCGTACCTTAGCACCGAATATACATAACCATAATACATAGTTATCAGGGAGTCTAAATCACATACATTACGGATCTGTTTAACGAGTGCTATGTTTTGAGGTGTTTGTGATGGTAGTTTTACATGCATTTAAAGTTCTTCAAATAGTTATAGGTAATGCATAAATGGTACGAACTTTTGTTTTCAATTTTAAACAACAAACAACACTACGAGTCAACACAATTCAGGTAAATGTGTTATGAAATGAATATACTCGCCCTGAAACTTTTGTTACGTACACCTGCATGTTAAAACTTTTAACTTTAACTTTAAAAAGTTAATGTGGGGATGTAAACGCATTTATCCGCTACTGACAATGATCCTTACAAAAGATCCCTCCTATCTAAATGTTTTCTAAAATGAATATCTTCGAGCTAAAACCTATTTTTACCGTACACCTCAATGTTTAAACTTTAACATTAACTTTTAAAGTTAACTTGTGCATGTAAACGTGTGTCTCTTCCCCTGACAATGACCCTTGGTGTAGCCCCCTCCTTAGTTAATGTTTCAATTACTAAATAACTTCGCCCCAAACTTTATTAACCGTACACCTACAAATTTAACTTTAACTTTTCAGCTAACTTGTGCATGGAGGAGTTTGTCTCTGTTCCTGATAATGACACTTAGTATAGCCTCCTCCTATGTTAATGTTTTCAAAATTGAATATCTTTGCCCTCCATTTTTGAAAACCTAATCCTGTATGTTAAAAGTTAGACTAAAACTTAAAAGTTAATTATGTTAAAGTATATATTGGTAATTATTATTTAAGTAGAACTAATTGAAGTGACAACATACCACACGAAACATGGTGCTTCGTTGATTAAAAATCATGTTCATTTTAAAAACGGTTGATATGTTACTTGGAGTTTTGTGACCGAACGACATAAAAGTTGAGCATTTAAAATACTGTAAATAATTAACTGTTGCTTATAGGGTACTGATTTATTTTAACAGTACTAAACACACTGTACAGAACAAATAGTTTCAGATTTTAGGGAACTAGCCTTCATTCCAGAAATCGAATATGTTAAAGATAACATCTAAAAAAAATAACATAATTTTTTTTTGTCTAGGGTCAATACTTTTCTCAATATTTAACATGGAAATTTGAATCTGGCTTCCCGCCAAAAGACAACACGAAAAGTAGTGTGACGTCAGACTGCTGAACGCAGCCTAGCGCAGACCCAAAGGCGCACCGCTATCTAGATATAAATGGTAGATATTCTACCATCCATTCGGCGGTGGGTCAAACACATCCTAGCAGACAGCTGCTGCCGTCACTGCGCCTGCTGTCATTCCTGCTAGGCCTATCGTTTCTCAATGATCCTTTTGATTGATTTAAAAAAAAATGACGCTTTATAAAAGGTGTAAGGTACCAATGTGTTTAAACACCACTCTAGAAACACCGGAGAAAGTATTTATTTATGTGCCAAAATGAACTAAACAGGTGAAAATAATGGATAAACGCACCAAGACGAGAAGATGTCTAGGAGTCGTAGGGCCTAGCCTACCGCTGCACTTTACCGTTGTGAATACCACTTTGATGTAAGTAAATGATATTAATTGGTCTACCTACCACTTTTTTATTTCGCAGGTTAGTTTCCTATGAGCTTCTAATTTACCTCGGGATTATTATAAGCCTAGGACCTATACATAACTCATTTTCTCGCGAGGAAATATTCCAAATATGTAGTTAAAATTTTTGAATTTGTGACATTCTCCCATGCGAGAAAACGCCTCTTACGTTTAGGCCCTAGGCTTATGATCCCAAGGCAAATTTTGCTGCGAGAATATTTGGCCGGAGCCTAACAGAAGCTTATAGGAAATTCACTTGTGAATTAAAAAGCTAGTAGACCAATTAATAATATTTACTTGCATCAAAGTGGTCTTTACAACAGTAGAGTGAATTTGTAGAGGGGGCGTCCTCCTCGAAACATTCTCGTGCTGCAGCTTTGAACAATTCTTTTCGCCTGTTTGACGTTTGGTTCTTTTGGCACGTGTATAAAATGATCTTCTCCGGTGTTTCTACAGTGGTAGCCTTTGCCCTCCTCTTGGTAGACCTAGGGCCGAGGTAGGCCTATGACTACGCCCAGGTCTAGGCGCATATTTAAATACTAGGAAAACGCTTAAGTCCCGCCGCGTTGTTGGATGAGCGTAATTGGTGCATTGAGTAGCCAAGTGTTATGCGGATTTTCTGTTGTTCTGTGAAAAAATCATTACTAAGTTGAAGATTTTTTAAAAATTAAATTAAAAATAAATTTTAATTTTTAATTTTTTTAATTAATCGTAGTTTTAAAAAAGAAAAAATTCGTAAAATATCGATTTTCATAAGAAATAATTATTCAATTGTACTAAATTTCACACGAATATATTAATTCATAAAATTAAGGTTCTGTGAAAAAATCATTACAATCGGATAAAGCATGTAGGTGTTACAAGTCAAAGAATTGATGTAAAAAAGAAAAAACCCGTCAATTTCGATTTTCATGAGAAATAATTTTTAGATTGCGCTTTTATTTCACACGAATACCGAAATTCATAAAATTAAGGTTCTGTGAAAAAATCATTAAAATCGGATTAATCATGTAGGTGTTATAAGTCGAAGAAATTTTTAAAAAATCGAAAAAAATCGTAAAATTGCGATTTTCATGAGAGATAATTTTTCGATTGCGCTCAAAAACGTGGCAGTTCTAAGTTCAGAGATTTCGAAGGCCTCCATAAAATTTCATCGCAATCGGAGTATCGGTTTAGCCGGAATCGTGTGGACAAACAGACAAAAATACAAAAAAAAGAAAGAAAAAGAAAAAAAGAAAAAAAAACATTCCGGAATTTTTTCTCCAGTGTAGTAGAATGGAATATTCGCTTCGCTCGCTACGCTCGCTACGCTCATCCAATAAAATCTAAAGCCCTGCCCAACATCAATCAAAATTATGACGAGAATTTCTATAGGTTACCGAAAGGCCAGCCCTATACTAACCTAAAAACTAGGCTAAGGATACAGGAAATGCCTCGGCCTAGCCCTACCAATGGACATTTTATAGAATTGGTTTACCTAACCTAGGGCAAAGACACAGCCTAGGGCGTAGGGCCTAGCCTAGCGCAACCTTGGATGACTGTGTACGACTACATCAGACCATAAACCTACAAATTCTTTCCCATAGAGAAATAACCAGGGCTCTTTCCCACCAATGAGAAATAAATCGCTTTCTAGTCAAGGTCGGGTAGACGCACTGTCAAAATCACGGGGAGGGTACAGGAGTATCTATGATCACGGGGTTGTCATCTTTGTCATCGTTGGTGTTGTCATTGTCAAAATAGTCCGATTATTGATGAGCACGGTCCACTGGATTGCCTCTAGGCTTCGCTGCCGCGCACGGCCGCTCGTCGAGCTGTTTTTGTTGTTTATGTTGTTGTTGTTGTTGTTGTAGTATTTATTTCTTGATAAATACAAACTACAACGAAGAGCATGCTGCAAGCTACGTAACGCACTTGAACCAACAACGAGTGTTTGCGCGGGGGTTCAAAACCCTATAACTTTGTACCCCCGTAGTTACCACGGATGATTTAAAAAAAAAATCTTTCAATTGTGAAGTTTATTTAACTGTGTTCTATAAATAATAAAAAAATGAGAAACGTGAATTTGAGACCAAGGCTAGTTCCCTATTGTTTTTCTAAAGTGAATTTCTTCGCTTTAAGAAAATGTTTTCCGTACACCTGCATGTAAAAGTTTAACTTTAACTTAAAAGTTAACTTGGGCATGTAAGGTCATGTCTCCGCCCCTGGAAATGATTTTTGGTATAGCCCACTCGTGTGTGCCAAGTTTGGTGCTTTAATTAAAAAGTGCATAATCAATGTTCTTATTCCCCTCACTAAAATAAATGAGATCTAAAAAAAACATTACATTTAAATAAATTGGAAAAATAGAATTTGGATGAACAATTAAGTTTAAATTTATAGTTGCACATTCTATTATGCTAAGCTTTTCAAGGATGTTGTTAAGGGACACTGTACGTTATGAAATAAGAGAAAGAGATAAGAATGCGCAAATGTGTAAGGGTAGATGTGCTTGGCCCTTTTTTGAGATCTATTTTTTTTTTACTGTGTAAGGTTTGGTGTGTGTAGATACATACAGGAAACGACTAAAATCTATCCTCAAGACACAACTAAACGGTAAAGCAAGATCACAGCATAATATACCTATGCTATACCAGTACTGACATATTGTTCATTCGGTATCATTAAATGGACACAGACGGACATCAACGCGTTGGAAATATTAACTTGTACTTCATTTACCAAACAGACTGCGTCATCCTAAATCAGCAATAGAAAGATTGACACTTCCAAGAGAACAAGGGGGAAGGGGCCTAGTTGATCTGCACAACTTATATTATAAACAAATAGACATTTTAAGAAAATATTTTTTTACAAAGCATAACCAATCTACACTACATAGGGCTGTGGTGCTAGCTGAAAAATCATTAACACCCCTCAATATTGCAAATGAAAATGTAAATTTACAAATGAACCTAATAAATGACGCTTCTTAAGAGTTACGTCTCTCAGAAAAGACCCTAAACAAGAGACATAATGATGAACTTCACAAAGGACACGTATATATAAGGGCATCAAATAGGTGGTTAAACAACGGGGAACTATTCGGAGAAACAGAAGGTTTTATGATGGCTATTTAAGACAGAGTGATTGCGACGAACAGTAATGAACAATACATATACAGGATGCGACAGTAAAAGATCAATGTTGAATGTAGAAAATGTAGTGTAAGAGGAGAAACTATCGAGCACATCATATCTGGATGCCAATCATTATGTCAAACAGATAACCTCTGCAGATATAACCAAGTAGCTAACATTATTCATCAAAAAATAGCAATCAAATATACAACCTCATTGACACAAACACACTTTACTACAAATACAAACCGGAGAAAGTACTAGATAGTAAAGATTTCAAATTATATTACGACCACATAGTTATAACAGACCGAACTACTCAGTGGCGTAGCAACATTTCCTGGGCCCCCCCGCGACTTGCGCGGAATAGCTGGGGTCTGGGGCGAAGCCCCAGCCGCCGGAGGCATTTACACCGTAGGTGAAAAATTTTTGGGCCCTACATTATGTTTGATGGCCTAAAACGCGAATTTCAATGACATCCCTAATACATTTATTTACTGAAACCATTATGTTATATTAATAATATCAACACTAATAATGATAAATGAAAACACCCCAGAAAATACACATTTTTAAACTTGCATACATTTACGTACACATACCAATCAACAAATCTAACGACAAAAACAACAGTGGATGGATTACTTGCATCACTTTTAAAAAATAATATAAAAAATAATCACTTACCTACTTATGATAATACTGACTATGTTGATGATGTTGATTTAAATGGGTGTGAAGTCATAGGATCACTTGAAGTGTGAATGATATGTCAATGAACTAATAATTGCATGCCATCATCGAAACATCCCTCTGTCAGACAACAGAAGGGTTGTCATGATTTATTAGTGTAATGGACCGTGTTATATACTATGTGAAATGAGATTTCTCTGAAAAGGCATTTTGTAAATATCCCCGTTCAAAAGAATCTGGAATTGGAATCTTACTAATACGACCCAGTTCTCTATAAAATTAAAAAAAGATTGACAGAACTGACAGTAGTCATGTCACAGATGATCATGGCCATGTTCAACTAGGGTGATTTGACAAAATTGTGCAAATTATTTAGAGGTGTGCATTTTTGAAGTTAATATGTGTAAAATTGGTTATCACGGTTCATTCTTCTCTTTTGTCAACTTGAACTAATGCGTTTTTTTTTTTTTTTTTTTTTACAAAATATGTAATTTTGGGGGAAGTTCTGCGAGAGATTTTTTACTTCAAAATTTATTTCGAAAGATGAAGGGGCCCTCTGTAGCCTGACAGGGGCCCGAGGGCCCCTGTCAGGCCAGGGCCCCCCCGCAGTCGCGGGGGCTGCGGGGGCGGTAGCTACGCCACTGGAACTACTTCATACAAACCGGAGAAAGTACAAAATAGTAAAGATTTCAAATTATATTACGACCGCACAATTATAACAGACCAAACTATACATCATATAAACCGGAGAAAGTACTAGATAGTAAAAGATATCAAATACGACCGCACAGTTATAACGTACCAAACTATACTTCACAAAAGACCGGATATAATAATTGACAAGAAGAAACAAGAAACTACCCTTATTGACGTTGCTGTCCCAATGAACAATAACGTCGAGACTACATGGAAGAAAATAATTAACAAGTATAGTGAACTTGCAATTGAGATCAAGAAGATGTGGAAACAGAAAAAAGGTAAATACAATCTCATTAACGCAGTGTATTCTATGAACAGTGTTGGCTCGAGCGCTAAGCTCTCGACTCTGATTTGGGAGGTCCCGGGATCAAATCCCGTCGAGACAGGCAATCCTGACTGAAGGTTTTTTCCAAGGTTTTCCTCAGTAGTTAATGCGAATGCAAGGGATTGAGTCCTCTTTAATAGCCATCGGACATCACTTCACAATTGTCCTATTCGCAATATACCTAGTTCGTCACCTGAAGAGGATCACACCGGTTAAATCTGATGTGTATACCCTACAGCGGGCATCCTACAAACATTTATTTATTTATCATGTGTGACAATACTATGGAAAATATAGCCAGTAGAAATACGTGTAAAGATTGCAAGGTTTATGCAATCTTCAAGCTGTATGTGGGGGTATCTTGAGCGTGCAAGATTCGATACACTTTGGGCACTGCATTTTCACAGCCAGACAAATAACAAACAATAAATATTTTCTTCAAAAATAAAACCATTTTCGTTAAGATAATTCCTACACATTTACAGCCTATTTTTCAATTTAACATTTCTTGTAGGTTAAATCGCAGTGGATCTAGCTAATTTTGTTAGCAGTTTTCAGTAAACTGTCAATTTAGAAATTTCAGCGCAATCTGTTCAGCGTTTCGGCTGATTTTCGACGTACACACACACAGAATCACAGAAGTGCCATATGTCTTAAATTGTATCCTCAGTCGCTCCGCTCCCTCGTCTAATCAGGAAAACGCCAAAGTCGTTGTTAGACGAGTGAGCGAGTCATGTGTTGAGTACCCGGGAACATTTGCATTAAGTATAATAATTATATTGGTATAAATAATAGGGATTTTAAGTTTAGTTGGTATAAGGGCGCGCTCAACTGTAAAGCCATAATGCGCCACTCCAGCCTATGATAGGCTAGGATGGAAAGACCAACGCTGTTTAGATCCCCCACATACGCAAACATCTCGTACAAGTTGCTTGCAAACATCGTGTTTGGCAGCATGTTTGCGTGGGGGTGGGGGTGGGGGGTGTCAGCGTGTTTGCAAGCAAGTCACAGTTTTCAACTCGTCTTGATATTTTGACCGTGCTTGGCAGCACGTTTGGATGTGTGGGGAACTACTCAAACATCTCGTACGAGAAGAGATCATTAGTCACGTCTTCAGGGAGAAGGTGTGTGCCACCGTCGGGTGTATGACAGACTTTATGTACTCGTAGAAGAGATCTACAATATACTATACGATAACAATACAACAAAAGAATTAAATCAATACATTTCTAAAACACTGACACAAACTATAAGTACACACATACCACAATGAAACAATTATTGGATGAGCGTAGCGAGCGAAGCGAAGATTCCATTTCACTACACTGCAGAAAAAAATCCGGAATGTTTTTTTTGTTTTATTGCGTGTCTGTTAACACGATTCCGGCTAAACCGATACTCCAATTGCGATGAAATTTTCTCGCCTTCGAATTCTCTGAACTTAGAACTGCCACTTTTTTAGCGCAATCGAAAAATTAGTTCTCATGAAAATCGAAATTTTTCGATTTTTTTCGATTTTTCTTCGACTTATAACACCTACATGCTTTATCCGATTGCTATATTTTTTCACAGAACCTTTGTTTTATGAATTTATATAATATTCGTGTGAAATTTGAGCGCAAACAAAAAAATATTTCTCATGAAAATCGCAATTTTACGATTTTTTTTTATTTTTTAAATCTTTCTTCGACTTAACACCTAGTACATGCTTTATCCGATTGGAATGATTTTTTTACAGAACCTTAATGTTATGAATTAATATATTCGTGAGAAATTTGATTGCAATCAAAAAATTATTTCTCATGAAAATCGCAATTTTACGATTTTTCTTTTTTTAAATTACGATTTTTTCCTTTAAAGAAAAAAGTTCTTCGATTTAGTCATGATTTTTTTAAGAACAACAGCAAATCTGCATATCATATGGCATCTTAATGCACCAATTACGCTCATCCAACAACGCGCCTGAAAAAGCGTTTGCGAAGCTTCCTAGTTACGAATACTACGAGCAAGATTATATTACTAACTAAAAATTATCTTATCCGAAATCACTTGTTTCATTATTTTGTTTCACCTCGAGTTTCATTTTGGCCAGTGGTTGCTCATTTACTAGAACCATGTAAATGAAAATTACGGTTTTGCAACCATGCTTTGACCCATATTTTACGCCTTGCCTTCCTCTCTTTTTGGTAATGAATTGCCAGCATCCAATAAAACAACAGCACACGCAAGTTAATGCTTGGATAATGCAGGAGCCATTCTATTTTGCGTGCTTTCGAACGCAAGGAATGGTCTTTACTGAGATGGTCCTAGGGGTTGGCCAGATGTTAGCCCCCGCTGTGTCCACGCACATCGGTTGTGTGTGGCTCGGTGGTCTTGTGGTTAGCTTGCATCTCTACTTCCAATGCAGAAGGTCCAGGGTTCGATTCCCGCTAAAGTCAGAAGTTTTTAACTTTTGATTTGGACTAAAGTCCATCAGTTCTTGTATTGGGAATGTTAACGGTGACTTTGGAGCCGTCCTAGCAACGAGGCACATATAAATTTAAAGTTGTTCTGATTCGGCCTTGTTGATCTGGCGTTGATCCGTGGGTGTTCGCACTGTCCATGCCACTGATTGCTATATTTCCCACTAAAATTATCGATCTTTGGTTGGTTATATCTCACTCGTCGATTGCATCGTGGCCTACAGGGTTGGCTTGGTCGCTTTGGTTCACTGTCTCCCATTAAAAATCTGTTATATGACTGAGTGGGTAATACGAATTAATTAATTAATTATTTTAGTTATTTATCTATTTATTTATTTATTTATTTATTTATTTATTTATTTATTTATGTGTGATTGATTTTTTATTTATATAATTTAGTATTATTTATTTAGGATAGTTTATTATGTTGGGGATCGAAAGTTTGTCAACGGCTGTTTGCAACAACTTGTACGAATGTTGCGTGTGAGGGACCAAGCTTTATAAGTCATGGGACGAGAACATAGGAGTGTTACGGTATCAACACATGGCTCATCACTAGTCTACAGGACCTTATACACAGTCAGGGTATCCGATCCAAACATATCATATAGGCTACAGATTGTGTATTACGGCTTTAGCCTAAGTGACGCAGGCTTTGCTCAGTCAGTTCAGATTTTATTAACAACTCAATACACATTACAATTTTAGTATTTACCCCAAGAGCAGGTGGCTCAGAGGGTATCACGAAGTATGCGAAAGTGATGGATGTGATATACCAACTAAACTTAAAAACCGTATTATTTATACCAATATAATTATCAAACTTAAATGCAAATGTTCCCGGGTACTCAACACATGACTCGCTCACTCGTCTAACAACGACTTTGGCGTTTTCCTATAGTCTCGTTGGCTAAGGCGCCCTTATCTTATACCCGAAATGTAAGAGACCTTGGTTCAATCCCCTGGTCGGGAAAGGGTTTGGTAATTTCTAGTTTTTATTTAAAAACTATAGAACACGTTTTGAATGCAAACAATACTATGGAAAACACAGCCAGTACGAAATACGTTTAACTATTGCAAGGTTTACTCAATCTCCGAGAGGAATGTGTGGGTACCTTGAGCGTGCAGGGCCTTCAAAATCCAACTCGCTACCTTCCCGTGGTTTGGCCTGTGAGTAGGGGAGTAGTGTATTCCCCAAAACTAAGGGTGAGCTCTGGCCGGTTGGGGTGCGTGTTGCACAGAGAGCTCTCGCGCAACTATTTATCATACCTTTCTTCATTCACACAGCCTTTCTCATATTTATTTTCTTCTTTCACTTTTTTCGTCTCCATACTTGCCGGCCCTCTCTGCAACGAGCACTCCTCCGTTCCCACACAGTTTAACCCATCCTATCCAACATCCTCACTCCTTCCCATTAACCTCCCTCATCTTCCCTTACGTTCCTCCCATTGGAAAGAAGAAAACATGGTGGTAATCCACAATTATTATGGAAAAATAAAATTTGGAAGATTCCAATACCATTGACATGGGCACTGATAACTCTACTGTTGAGTGCCCTAAAACAACATTTACTAACTTGAGCGTGCAAGATTCAATACACCTTGGGACCTGAGACAGACAAATAACAAACATTTTTTTAAACTAGGGAAACGCCAAAGTCGTTGTTAAACGAGTGAGTGAGCGCCATGTGTACAGTACCCGGTATCATTCGCCATACAGGGCTAGATCCAGACTTGGGTATATGGGAGGAAATGGAATGTTCCCGGGTACTCAACACTTGGCTCACTCACTCGTTTAACAACGACTTTGGCGTTTCCCTAGTTATTTAAATTGAACATTTAAAATGCGAATCGTGTTCGAAACGTATTAGCGTGAAACATTAACAAATTTCCAAGGTAAAACAAAATCACCTAATTTTTATTTCCCATTTAACACCCCTCAAAAATAATATGTGGGTGTAAAAATATAAAAAAGTTCTAACTAATGAGCATCGAACCCCAACCCTCCGTGCGGTAGGCTAAATGCTTACCATTATGCCATGCAAGCCACGTAGTTATCGTCCCGCTAGCTGCTCCTAAACAAATGCTATCGATATTTTAAAAATCACTTTTTTATTTATTGTAGGATTAAATCGCAATGGATTTAGCTGATTTTGTTAGCAGTTCTCAATAAACTCGTACCGGATGTCTGTTTAAAATTTCAGCGCAATCTGTTCAGCGGTTCGGCTGATTTTCGACGTACAGACAGACAGACAGAATCACAGAATGAGAACCGTTCGAGTTGAATGGAGACACTCGGTCGCTCCGCTCCCTCGTTTAACTAGGGAAACGCCAAAGTCGTTGTTAAACGAGTGAGTGAGTGAGTGAGCCAAGTGTTGAGTACCCGGGAACATCCCCTTTCCTCCCCTATACCTAAGGATCTAGCCCAGTATGAGGAATGATACCGGGTACACAACACATGGCTCACTCACTCGTTTAACAACGACTTAGGCGTTTCCCTAGTTATATAAATTGAACATTTGAATTGCGAATCGTATTCAAAACGTATTAGCGTGAAACATTAACAAATTTCCAAGATAAAACAAAATCACCTAAGTTTTATTTCCCATTTAACACCCCTCCAAAATAAAATGTGGGTGTAAAAATATAAAAAAAGTTCGAGCTAGCGGGTATCGAACCCCAACCCTCCGTGCGGTAGACTAAATGCTTACCAATAGGCCATGCAAGCCACGTAGATATCGTCCCGCTAGCTGCTATACTAAACAAATACTATCGATATTTTAAAAATCACATTTTTATTTACTGTAGGATTAAATCGCAATGGATCTAGCTGATTTTGTTAGCAGTTCTCAGTAAACTCATACTGGATGTCTGTTTAAAATTTCAGCCCAATCTGTTCAGCGGTTCGGCTGATTTTCGACGTACAGACAGACAGACAGACAGAATCACAATGAGAGCCGTTCGAGTTGAATGGAGACACTCGGTCGCTCCGCTCCCTCGTTTAATAAAACCATTGTCGTTAAAAAAATTACTTCATAATCGCAGTCTATTTTTCAATTTATTATTTCTTGTAGGTTTAAATCGTAATAGATCGAGCTGATTTTGTAAGCAGTTCTCTGTTAACTCGTAACGGATGACTATTTAAAATTTCAGTGCAATCTGATCAGCGATTCGGATTATTTTCGACGAACACAACCACACACACTAGCACAGCACGGAAGTGCCGATTTTCTTGAGTTGTATCCTCAGGGAGGCCTCTTAGCCTCTCATAGGCTACAGTGTCGCATTATGGCCTTACAGTTGACGCGCCCTTTTACCAACTAAACTAAACCAATAAAATTATCAAACTTGAATGCAAATGTTTCCGGGTACTCAACACATGACTCGCTCACTCGTCCAACAACGACATCATAGTCTAGATTAGCTAAGGCGCCCTTATACCCGAGATGTGGGAGACCTGGGTTCAATCACCTGGCCGGGAAAGATTTGGTAACTGCTGGATTGTATTTTAAAAATTATTTAACATGTTTTGAAATGCATATTCCGCAATACTATGGAAAACATAGCCAGTGCGAAATACGTGTAAAGATTGCAAGGTTTATTCAATCTCCCAGCTCTATGTGGGGTTATCTTGAGCGTGCAAGATTCGATACACCTTGGGCACTGCATTTTCACTGACAGACAAATAGCAAACATTTTTTTTTTAAACAAAAAAACAAAACCATTGCCGTTAAAATAATTCCGACACGTTCACCGCTTATTTTTCAATTTATTATTTCTTGTAGGTTCAAATCGGAATGGATCTAGCTGATTTTGTTAGCAGTTCTCAGTAAGCTCGTACCGGATGTCTGTTTAACATTTCAGCGCAATCTGTCCAACTGATTCTACTGATTTTCGATGTACACACCCACCCACAGAATCACAGAGAGCCGTTTGAGTTGAATAGAGATCCTTAGTCGCTCCGCTCCCTCGTATAAATTATTTTGTAATCTAAATCAAGAATTTGTTTAATTTATAATTTTTAAATATTTTTAAATGCCAGTTTTTTACCCCCTTCCACCCTACTTTCCGAACAGATTTTATCATGGTGCCATTTGGCAATTTTCTTGGAAAATTGTTTCGGTTATTCAATCTAAAATTCACGCCTCTATCACAAAACCCCTAATTGTCAGTCTAATCCGCCTAGCTATTATTGCTAACCTCGGAAAATCGTCCGATTCGATTTGCTCGTATCCGTTATTGAACCACCGTCGTGTGTGTTGTGTGAGGACACATAATTAATAATCTAGCACACACACACACACACATAAGTCAATGCCAAGTGGAACTATTTGCTCAACCTGCAGTCAAATCAACTTCCGATGAAAATGTTGTTCTATTTCCTCGAACAGAGGCAATACAAATAGTGATAATGCTTTGGTTGGTCGCATTTTGATTTCTTTTAAATATATAAATTATATTCCACTACAAGCAGACTAAACCTATAGATGGATGGGCCAAATAAGGCCAACAAACAAGTATCTACATTTTATCGTCCAAGTGTCTAACAAGGAATAAAAGTGTCCACGTTCTGAAGGCATTCTTTTGTCTCATTTCTAAGGCTTGAATCAAGATTCTCGTAATTGTCGACTACGGAAGATTATAACTGCACATCACCCGTCAATTGAATGCGTCGGCCGTAGAGTGGTTGGTGGGAGGGGGTGGGGGGCTTGTGTGTCGGGGGGCGGTGGCCGCGTGATCGATCCTCGGACGGCGGAGTTTGTTGGTTGGGGGCCGGGGGGGATCGATTGTCAGCTAACTTGCCACATGCATGCCATAGGAACTTGGCTTGACCAATTTACTTAGAAAGAATCAATACCGTGTTACCAAGCTTTTATATGATGGCTCTTCTTGTACAATTTCACCGTAATGCCCGAGTTCCGAGTTTCAATAATTATTGATTAATCACAATTTCATTCGATTTATAAGTTCTGTATCTCTATTAATATTTGTATAATTTTACATCCTGTGAATAAATGTATTTAATCAACGGGTGTAATTACTTGAAGGTATCTATGAATACGGGTCCGTGCCAAAGAAAACACCGCCCAGGGCGCACGCGCGTGGCTCACGGAGTCGTGGGTTCGATCGCAGACGCGCGCATTGCTCATGCGGGAGAATCCCTACTACTCATTTTGCGTATGGAAATCTCATAATGATGACACGGTTAACTTCGCTTAATTATTCAGACACGTGCTCCTACAAACGATAATTGCCAGCAGTTATTGTAGATCAATCAGAAAAAGTCGAAATATGTGTTTTATATTTTCTAGTAAATTTAGAAACTTGAAACTCGACACAGTTAAGCTGTTTCATTAAGGCCTGATGATGTCGGGTCTACTGCCCGACGAAACGTCGCCTGTGACAAAGTGCTGAGCACATGGTTTAATATAATATGGATGAGGGTAAAACCGAAGATTAACTTTAATTCATCTACTAAATAATGGCCGCGAAAGCGTACGTATTCACAATTATATTGAATTTTCTACGTACATTCTATGGCATGTACATAGGCTGCTTCGCTAACGCTTTTTCCAGTCGAGTTGATGAATGAGCTTTTGAAAAAAATCGTAAAAGTACGATTTCTATGAGAAAGATTTCTTTAAATGTCTCTAAAATCATAATATATTTTTATATATATATTATGATTTTCATCGTTCCCATAAATTTTCATCAAGATCGGAGTAGCCGTTTGCCAAATATCACGAAAATATCTCATTAAAAAAATATATATAGTAAAAGTACGATCATTATAAGAAATATTGTATCGATTGTACCCAAAAACGTGGCAATTCTAAGTTCAGAGATTTTGAAGGTCCCCTGAAATTTTGTTTAAGATCGCATAAGCTGATTGCTCGGTAGAGCGCAAAAAACAGACAAAAAAAACACCCCAGCCAAATTTTTTGAGGGGTGAGTGAAATTGAAGTCTTCGCTTCGCTCATCCAATAAGACGCAGACCCTATAAATTATTTGTACGAAGTATGCGTATAAACTTTAACACACATAACAAAAACTTGTAAAAATACAGCCAAACCTTACACACTCAAAAGAAATTAGATCTAAATTGTGCCAAGCTCATCTACCCTTTCCCATTTGCGCATTCTTAATTCATAAACGTACAGTGTCCCATAACAGCATCCTTGAAAAGCTTGGGAAAATAGAATTTGCAATTATTAATTTAAACGTAATAGTTCATCCAAGTTCTTTTTTCCAATTAATTTAAACGTAATATCAATCAAATTCTTTTCAAGGATGCTGTTACGGGACACTGCACGTTTATGAATTAAGAATGCGCAAATGTGGAAGGGTAGATGAGCTTGGCCTTTTTTTAGATCTCATTTCTTTTGAGTGTGTAAGGTTTGGCTGTATTTTTACAAGTTTTTGTTATGTGTGTGATCTCATTACTTTTTCAAGTTCTATTGCAAAATTATTTGTTAAAATATAATAATTTTATCAAAGTTGATTTAATTTTTATGGTATTACCAATTAACAATTGGTTGTAAAATATCTAGTGGTCCAAAGACTTGCTTTTTGTAAACAATGTAGTCGATCATTTTCAAGTAACTATAATTACTTGTTGATTTTATTCTTGTATAAGGCTTATATTGAAACATTTATTTGGAAGCCTTCCAGCAAACTTTTTCAACTTTTTCTTTCAAAAGACCCTATATCACTATTACCTTAATGTCCATGTAAAATATGAACGTTGTAGCCCCACCTGTTTGGTCAGAATCGCGGGCCGATTGAAACTGACGAATTAGACGTAGCAGTTTTGAGTATATAACCATCCTTAGCTAAGGATGGTTATATACTCAAAGGTAGCAGTAGCTAGCAGTAGCAGTAGCTAACTTTTGAGCATGTTTCAAGCCATTTTTATAACCAAGAAGGAATGCTCGTACTCCAAACAAATTTGGTATGTGTTGTCAGGTACTTAAATCCCCTTGATCTTGATAGTTTTTCGTTCACATCACGTTTCATGACGGCTGGGTGACACCTCGAATTCACCCTAACTCTGCTTGCTGTATAAGGTGCTTGAGTGTGTAGTGCACCGCGGCTTGGCTGCGGCGCCCTGACGGGCACCTAGATATACTTTTGCAACTTAAGGTGGCAGAGAAACTAGTAAATGTCTAAAATTAATATGCATCGCCGTTAACAGAGACAGTGTCCTATCTCGATACACGAAGGGACATATTATAATGCAAATATAAATAAATAAAAGTAATATTTTACATCACTAAAAATCACAAAAAGTACTCAGTGGCTTTACTCTTTAAAATTAAGCTTACATTTATTATTTTATTGGTTTAAGGGTTGGAACAGTTCACCATTTTGATAGTTCGCCACAGGGTGGGGGAGGCGGCACAAACTGTTTTGGAAATACATCATTGGTGTAGGTATTCGCAATTTTTCTAGCGTTATGAATTAATAATGAAAATAAATAGTATTTGTCTGTCTGACCCTTTAACAAGCACCATTTTCTATTATGTGGGGAAATCTGTACAATTTGTCTTTTGAAAATCGTGCTGCGTGATCCACCATCGAAGCAAATAATCAATTTGTGGCCTTAGAAAAAGCCGCGGTGTCGGCGAAAGGTTTTGCTGGCTTCTCGTCATCGTCGCCGACAGGCGCGTAGGAAGTAGGAATCGTTTTCGAGTGGGGTGGGGGAACAACAAATCTTCTGTTGAGTCTTTGGGAAAAGGGACCTAGCTGGCAAGCACGGGAGCTTTGGACCCCCCAAAGCCCCCTAACTACAGCGCGCAGGCGCAAATGAATAGAATCAGTTTTTTGGAGTGTGTTTGGTGCGTTCTAGAAAAATTAAGTGGGCTGAATGCAATACAAAATTATAGCGTATTTTTTGTACAATAAAAACTATAAAACTGTAAAAAAAGAATGTGAATTTTGACGAGATATACTGTGTTACAACCATTGCATATGCATATCATTACGTTCGCGATCACGTCCAACGATAATGGAAAATTGCCGAAATTGTTGGTCATTATTCGTAGGGTGGTCTGGTCAAGGTCAAAAGTGGGGGGGAATTCCCCCAGTCCCCCCCCCCCCCCACCCTTCCTACGCGCCTGTTCGTCGGCGATGCTGACGTGTTTGCCGCTATCAGCATTCTGTCCAGACACCAGTCCAACACTTCTTGTTCTATACTTGCAGGATGTGTATTTGGTTGTTTATTATTATTTATTCCAACATGACATACAATCACATTGCTGGAGGTAAGAAATTAGAGCATAGCCCCATAACACAAGTGTCTTACCACCAGGACAATATACACAATGCAATAATAGAATATACAAAATACATTCAACAATATAAAACACATAATAACAATATACTCAATTATCTCCATATAAGAAAACACAAAATATCACAAAAAATTACTCATAGATAACACACATAACCCTTCTCCTGCGATCTTCCAAAGCCTGCAGGAAGGCTTGTGGCACCAATGTTTTTACCTACTCACAGGACTAACTCGCTGTAATATTTCGACTTCTCACCATGAATGTGGAGACCATTGCGTTTGCGCTAGATACTGCACTATGTATTTCTGGTGTGACGTCACTGTCAGGCCAGAGCACGCTACCGTGTCTAGCCCTCGGGTCTGCAGTCCTAACAGAACTCGTGACATATTGCGTCTCGCTGCATCGAGCGAGAGGGAGAGCGCAGTTAAGTCACCTCGTTCCTGCTTTCATCAAGATATGGGATTAAGTTCCGCTTTAGGGAGAAAATATCTCATAATATAGACTTTAATCCATCAATTTTATATTAGGGTATTTGCATTCGGTGCCTTTGGAGCTGTGAAAGCAATGAACACATGCAGCAAACCGTATTTTGTTGATTCTTATAACTAAACACGTATGCTCTAAATACGTATTTATCCCGAAATTATTTTAATCGATCGTACATAACTGACACCTTCACCAAAGCAATGCAATATGTTTTGGACTAGACTTTATTTTAGAGTTCGTCAACATATACATTTTGTTACCACCAAAAAATACATAACTGTTTTTCACAGTGTTTGGCAGATGGGCCTAACCATATATTTTATATATATAAAGATAAGATAACCATACAAAAAAATCGTCCAGATAAAGATAATAGATGACGAAATTAAAAATTATCTAGATAATAGATAACCAGATAACAAAGCAGGGAAAATGTGAGGTCTATGAAGTGTTCTATTCTGGCCTACCTAATCATAATAGCCTACAAGACCAACTCAAATGTAGGCATCTATATTAAATTTTATTACCACTGTGCAATAAACACAATTCAAATTATCAAATTTCAATAAACGATTGATAAAATAAACACCAAACGTTATTAATTACGATGTATGTCAGAATTAGACATGCATATTATCATGCATTGTCAGAGATGTGCAAAAATGGTGACAACGAAATTCACCAATTTTTTTAAAGTTGCAATAATCCCTTCAAATTCCGTTTGCACATGAATCTCATGAATTGGGATTGAAAGTACCAATTTCCAATTCGCGAATTTTCGCGAAATTTTTGTTGATACCGCGAACTAGTGGCGAAATTAGCAATTGTGTCCTTAAATGCGAATTAAGTCACAAAATTTAAAAAAATAAAAAAATTCAAAGTTTTGGTGGAGGTGCCGGGTCGAAATCGAAATTAAATAATACTGGCAGGTATGGTGGAGGTGCCGGGTCATACAACGAGATTGTGAGATCGTAATAATCGTTTCAAACGAGAGTAAGCTCAAAATACTTCATCATATTCATATCAAAAGGTATTACATAAAAAATGCATAATTTCGTAAATTTGGTGGAGGTGCCGGGTAGACGAAATTAATTCTGATAAAAACTGTCGGAAACTTTGAAAACTGAAGGCTGAAATTGGGCTTAAAATTAAAACTGATTCTGAACTTCACTTTCATGAGCTTGTTTTTCTTTTAAATCATTAAAATCAATCAAATTATCCTGAAACTTTTTTTTTTTTTTCAAGTTGTGCACGAGAAAATTGTGTTTTTTTGGTAAATCGCGACAAATCGCGAATTTTTATTTTTAAGGCGCGAATTTTCAAACTTAAAAAAAAACATTTTTGCACATCTCTATGCATTGATAAATTTCTTCTGCTAGATTAGCATTTTAGTGGATGCACATTTAAATAAATACACTTGGGAATAATTTAGCGAGCGAAGCGAGCGTCTCCACTTGACTCTTATGGCTCGAATGTCTGTTTTTTTTGTTTGTTTTTTTTCTTCTTTTTCTGTTACTGCTTCGATACAGGTCGCACCGTTTCTCTGATCGACCTGAAACTTTGCACACATGTAGGGCTACATACCAACTATGCGGGTTGCTGTATAGTTTTGTGGCAAAATCGTTCAAAAAGTTAAAAAGTTACATTAAAGCTAATCGAAAGTTTTTTTTTCAAACTAAACGGCGACAAAATCTGAGGTGGCCAAATCATTTAGAATGTCCGTCCGGTCACGAATATGTTAATTTTATTTTGATCCGATAAGTAGTGTAGATGGAAATTACATTATAACAAAGTACCGTTACCATGGCAACGGAAAGTCGCGCAGCTTTTTTGGCTCATGATAGAGGTCGAACGGAGGCTCGGATCGAGTTGAAATTTTGACCATCCGCAAGCTTCGTTCCCGATTGGATGCCATTAGTTTTGTGGCAAAATCGTTCAAAAAGTTAGTTTTAAAAAAAAAACTGAACGGCGACAAAATCTGAGGTAGCCAAATCATTTAGAATGTCCGTCCGGTCACGAATATGTTAATTTTATTTTGATCCGATAAGTAGTGTAGATGTAAATTACATTTTAACAAAAGTAACGTTACCATGGCAACGAAAAGTCGCACGAGAATTCTGGTCACTATGCACTGCCACCTAGAAGTAATCAAGAGTTAAAATAGTTTTCCCAAAGAAATGATGTCAAGGTCCTCTAGATGGCGGTGGATTTTATCCATTCTGTCCTATTTTACAAATTTTCAACTAAATCGTTCAAGACCTTAAAGACTTATTGGTATGTAACATTATGGGAATGTCGTACTCGGGTCGTGTTGCACGTACCGGTGCTCGCTCAACAACGCGACGGGACTTTAGCGTTTTCCTAGTTTACGTATAAGCTTATGAAAAGAAGCCAAACGGCTATATTAATCCTACTTGCAAGAAAAGAGTTTACTGGAAAGAAAAGAAGATACAAAACAACCTATGCACATTTTCACTTGCTGGTGATTTTTTTTCTTTCCTTTCCAAACATGTAAACTCTTCTCTTGCAAGTGCACATAAACAACCAATCATATTACTTTTATAAAACATTTAAGACTTTCGCTGCCTGAATATATAAAAAAAGGTGTGACGGGTCATTTCGCCGCGTCGCGTGTTTACACTTACTCGTGCGTGAGGTCTACGTTTCAGAACCACCCGTTTCACATCATTTTTAATATATCATTTTTGTTTATTATCTGTTGGGAAAAGAAGTTATCTAGATAGAAGATAACCAAAAATATCATCAAGATAAAGATATCTCTGATGAATTAATACGTAAATTATATCTGATAAAAATTGTTTACGACAAGAAATTGTATGAATGGGGCTTTCATGTCAATTATTGTTGGATGAGCGTAGCGAGTGTAGCGAGCGAAGCGAAGATTCCATTTCACTACACTGGAGAAAATAATCCGGAATGTTTTTTCTTCTTTTTTTTTGAGTTTTTGTGTGTCTGTTATAACACGATTCCGTCTAAACCGATATTCCAATTGCTATGAAATTTTGTGGAGGCCTTTAAAATCTCTGAACTTAGAACTGCCCGTTTTTGAGCGCAATCGAAAAATTATTTCTCATAAAAATCGCAATTTTACAATTTTTTTTATTGAAAAAATGTCTTCGACTTATAACACCTACATTCTTAATCCGATTGTAATTATTTTTTCAAAGAACCTTTATTTTATGAATTTATATATTCGTTTGAAATTTGAGCGTAATCGAAAAATTATTTCTCATGAAAATCCCAGTTGCACGATTTTTTAAAATTATTTCTTTGACTTATAACACCAACATGCTTTATCCGACTGTAATGATATTTTCACAGAACCTTTATTTAATGAATTTATATATTCGTGTGAAACTTGAGTGCAATCAAAAAGTTATTTCTTATGATAATCGCAATTTTACGATTTTTTTCGATTTTTTAAATTTCTTCGACTTACAACACCTACATGTTTTATTCGATTGTAATGTTTTTTTCACAGACTTATATATTCGTGTTAAATTTAAGCGTAATTGAAAAAAAATCTCATGAAAATCGCAATTTTACGCTTTTTTCGTTAAAAAAAAAATACGCTCATCCAACAACGCGCCTGAAAAAGAGTTTGCGAAGCTTCCTAATTAGTAAGTTATTTGTATGCTCAAGTGGTCAACATGAATGATTTTCTTGTTTTGGCGTTGAATAAAAAAATCATAGTGCTGACTAATCTCCAGATCATGAACTTGCATTTTGTAAACATATCAAAGCTCATGGTTTCTTAAGTAATTCCTTTGAATAAGGATAGTCCAAAATATGAATGAAAATTATTTAAAAGTATCAAAATAAACTATAAAAAAGGTCTGACATGAAAAACGCTGAATTCGATACAGTTAATAAACAGGAAATCTCCTTAAATCTTAGTTGTCTCGTAATAATTATTTGGAAAGTAACCTATCTGGTAAATCTCATCTCTTGTATTTCGCGCTACACGGCGACAAGAACACAGCGCTCTTATTGGTTCGTACTTCCTCGCACACAAGTCTAAACTAATCACGTCTCCGTCTACAGCTGTTGCATGGCGGGGCTACAAATCTGGTTTTATTTGGTCTCAGGTTGAAAATACTTTTCCCATAAAATAAATACACACTCAATGCAATAATTAAAAAAAATAACCGTGCCGAGTTTATTTAAGTAAAGATGTGTTATGGGACTGGATCAATATATCATTGGACGATTCTTTTGTCTTTTGCACGTTTAAAAGAAAACGTAGTAGGCTTGAAATTTGAGACGTAATGTGACTGTAAAATTACTTTTATGGTATTGATATCTGACATTATCCTTACGACGATTTTTTTTTAATTTGCGTGTTTTGTAATGGCACTTTAACACTTCACATTCAATTCTGTTTTCTTAGCCATTTTGTAATTACTTATATAATTTGGTTCTGGAATGTTGATGCTTTTGTATAACTCCTACAGCGATACCTACCCGTAGAAAGTTGATTGATACAGAGGTATAAATGATAGGGTTTTTAGTTTATTTGTTATTAGGGCGCGTCAACTGTAAGGCCATAATGAGCCACTCTATGGTCAATGATAGAACGCGTTACTTTCGTTAAGTTACTCTCCAACTCTGATGATAGGCTAGAGAGGAAAGACGAACGCTGTCTAGATTCAGTTTTAGGTATAGGGGGAGAAAAGGGAATGATACCGGGTACTCAACAGTCAACACATGGCTTACTATCACTCATCTAACAACGACTTTGGCGTTTTCCTAATATTCGACATGTAGGGTTAGGAGGCGTAGGTCGTATAGGCCCTCCCCTAGACTTAGGTTAGGAGCTTAGGACCTATGTACGTTGTCTGAAATTGGAATAATTCATTATGTTCAGCATTTTAACATGCCAACTAAAACTTCAAGTCCGTCTAGCTCAAAACTATAGCGTGTGAAAGTGAAATAGTATTATAGAACACTTGCATTCTGGTCATCCATCAAAGGTATAGTATTAATATCATTGAGTTTAAGTTAATATGCTTCTATATATAATCATTGAGTAACTAAAATATAAAATATTGTATAATTATTATCAAGGACTGAACAATACTATTAAAACACAAGAATAACACACGTATTAATAAAGGAGGCCACAGAGCAAGTGCACAATGCCTACGATAGTTGAGTCGATTTGGTGTTGTATCCTATATAGGTGGTTATTCTCTGTCAACTTCAGCGTTTTCTGTGGCGCTACGGTCTAGGTCTTAGCTTTCAGATGCAGGGTTCCAGACGGATCGAGTTCGAATCACCACTAACCATGATATAACTTGTAACTTTATAAATTGTATCAATTTAACATATGCTGTGTATCCAGTTACAGGTTATCGATTGATGTAGGTATAGGAAATAACGAGTTAGATTTAGTATTTGATATAATATTTTAATGATTAATTTAATTTTTAGTATTTCGTTTGTTTGTTTGCTCCTAGATAGCGTTACAGACGCGTGGATAGTTGTGAGCACTCTAAGAAGTATTCTGGTACAATTCTGTGAGCTCTTTGTGAGCACTCTAGTCAATCACCTGATACAACTCTGTGAGGTCTTGGTGAGCACTTGTAATCAATAAATGGACAGTGCTATGTGAACTCTTAGTGAGGACTCCAGGCAATGAACGGATATAACTCTGTGAGCTCTTTGTGACTACAAGTAACAATAAGATGTAACCACACAGTGTGCTCTATAAAATCTCTCTCGAGTCCACACCGGTATTTGAAAAGCCGGACATTTGTGTTCTCAGCTACATATCAATGAATTATCGTATATGTTGATGTTCTCTGGGAGCTTTTTGAACTTGTCACATTTGTCTCACAATCACCACTCGGTGTTTATTGGGAAGCTTCGTCAACTGAAAGTCCCATTTGTAATCGTGCGCTTCTTCCGAGCTTTTCTCACGGGACGTCTTTCTAGTGTGCGTGTTCACGATCAAGTATCCCGCTCGTTTACCCCTCTTGCTGGTGTCCCTCAAGGTTCCTGCCTCTCTCTCCTTCTCTACCTGATCTACTGCCACGATATTCTTTCTCCCTTGTCCCGACACCTTGCCTTAGCCCTCTATGCAGACGACACGGCCTACTGGTGCAAAGGGCGCACAGCGAGAGAAGTCTTCCACCGTCTACAGCGCCAAATTAAAGCTCTCGAAGCTTGGATGCATCGGTGATGTGTAACGCCGAACGCCTTAAAGACACAGTTTACCCTTTTTCACCGCAGACACAAAACTCAGAAAATGTCTTAACGACCACTCCGTCAGTCCATCTCACTTTGGGGCGCTACGGTGTACCCTAGTCGGTCTGCCAAGTACCTTGGAGTAAGCTTTACAGACATTCTCAATTGGGGTACTGTGACGTCATCAACCGTGCGCGGTCGCGCCTTTCTTGTGATGATTCGTGGGCGAATTTCTGGATGCAGCTTCCGTACTCTACGGCATACTTATAAAACTTTCATCCGCCCCCTCTTTGAATATGCAGCCCCGGCGCTGGCACCCGTCTTTGGAGGATGTCTCCAGTAAAATATTCTTCTCTCTGGAGCGAAGGATCTTCGCAGCATCGCGTGGCTTCCTCCGACGACGCGGAATGAAGACGTGTATAACTAAACCGGCGTCGGTCGTATCAGCTCTCGACTCGACACCCTCGCAGGGACTTACCTGCAATGTATTCACGCAGGCGGCAGGAATGAGCCTCACAACCTCGTTTCGCGTCCTCGAGCCTTCAGATCTCTATCCCGCTTGAAGTACCCTTATCCGCCTTTTGCCTTTCAATTCGTCTAACTCTATAAATGTCATGTTCTCTCGTTGTCTTTGATATAATGTTAATCTGAACTTGTAACTCTGTAATCACTGTGTTAGGCTACAGAGGGCTACACTTGCCCTGCATTAGCCTTCCTGCCCTATGGGCAGATAAAATTCAATAAAATAAAATAATGCACACTGAGTAGGTTTCCCACGATAAAATGATTATTATTCTCCTGAAAAACTATTGACGCACATGGTCGATGGCAATTAGCCGGTCTTGGAGTAAAATACGCACGACATCCTTGAATTTGGCACGCATTTTATTTTTAATTATATTGCCGGCATGCCAGAGCTGTAGCAGGGTCAATGCCATTCTCGGCTAGAGAATCTCTAAATATCGAACAAACATTATGTACAGAAATAATTATGCAAATTTTAACGTCGTCTTCATAAAAGATAAAAGCAAAATCACCGGCTTGATCATAGTTTGTTGTTTATTTTGTCTTGATTGCTCACTAAATACTTTTTTCACTAATGTAATTTGCGCAATAATGTTTGCGGTATCTGGAATCCCACATATAACAAAAAACTTGTAAAAAAACAGCCAAACCTTACACAATCAAAAGCAATGAGATCTAAAAGAAATGCGAATCTTATGTACCCTCCTACATTTGCCCTGTGACTGTATCCTTGCAAAGCTTGTCAAAACAAATTTGCACAAACTTTTACATTTAAAACAATAGTTGCAAATAAAATTTTGCCATGCTTTGCAAGGATACAGTCTCAGGGCAAAGTGAATTTATGTATTAAGATTGCGAAAATGTAGAGGGTATACATAAGCTTGGCATTTCTTTTAGATCTCATTGTTTTTGATTGTGTAAGGTTTGGCTGTTTTTTTTACAAGTTTTTTGTTATATGTGGAATTTCATTACTTTTTCAAGTTCCATTACAAAATTATTTGTTAAAATACAATAATTTTATCAAAGTCGATTTAATTGATATGGTATTACCAATTAACAATATAATTTAAAATATCTAGTGGTCCAAAGACTTGTTTTTTGTAAACAATGTAAGTGATCATTGTCAAGTAACTAAAGTTACTTGTTGATTATATTCTTGTTAAAGGCTTATATTAAAACCTTTATTTGGATGCCTTGGAGCAAACTTTTTAACTTTTTCTTTCAAAAGGCACTATATCACTATAACCTTAATGTATATGTAAAATATGAACGTTGTAGCCACACCCGTTTGGTGAGAATCGCGGGCCGATTGAAACTGACGAATTAGACAGTAGTAGCAGTAGTAGCAGTAGCAGTAGTAGTAGCTAACATCCTTAAAGTGATTTTGAGCATGTTTCAAGCCATTTTTTCACCATGAAGGAATGCTCGTACCCCAACCAAATTTGCTATGTGTTGTCAGGTACCTAACTGCCCTCGGTTTTAATAGTTTTCAAGTTCACATCACGTTTCATGACGGCTGGGTAACACTTCGAAATTACCCCAACTCTGCTTGCTGTATAAGGTGCCTGAGTGTGGAGCACGCCACGGCTTGGCTGCGGCGCCCTAACTGGCACCTAGATTTACCGCGAAGAGATCTTCACTGTCAGTGACTCTTGCCAAATATTATCTTCACCGCGATTTTCCGTATTGACGTGGAAGAAATTATGACCCTTTTTATTTTTTGTCCTGAACTTCACCACAGAGAAAACAGTGTACATTCTAGTACTAGGAAAACGCTTAAGTCCCGCCGCGTTGTTGGATGAGCGTAATTGGTGCATTGACCTGCCATGTGTTATGCAGATTTTCTGTTGTTTTGTGAAAAAATTATTACTAAGTCGATTTTTTTAAATTAAATTAAATTAAATAAAAAATTAACTTTATTCTTTTATTTTTTCTTAATCGTAATTTTAAAAAAAGAAAAAAATCGTAAAATTTGCTATTTTCATAACAAATAATAATTCGATTGCGCTCAAATTTTACACGAATATAATAATTCATAAAATTAAGGATACTGTAAAAAAATCATTACAATAGGACAAAGCATGTAGGTGTTATAAGTGAATGAATTGTTAAAAAAAAGAAAAAACCCTAAAATTTCGATTTTCATGAGAAATAATTTTTCGATTGTTCTCAAATTTCACACGAATATCTTAATTCATAAAATTAAGGTTTTGTAAAAAAATCATTAAAATCGGATTAAGCATGTAGATGATATAAGTCGAAGAACTTTTTTAAAAATCGAAAAAAATCGTAAATTTGCGATTTTCATTAGAAATAATTTTTCGATTGCGCTCAAAAACGTGGCAGTTCTAAGTTCAGAGATTTCGAAGGCCCCCATAAAATTTCATCGCAATTGGAGTATTGGTTTAGCCGGAATCGTGTTAACAAACAGCCAAAATACAGAAAGAAAAAAACAAAACAAAAAAAATTCCGTATTTTTTTCTCCAGTGTAGTGAAATGGAATCTTCGCTTCGCTCACTACGCTCATCCAAAAATTGTGCATTTTCCGCACATGTTGTGCGATTTGGCGGGACTGGCATATCTTCAACAATGTCAGCTTTTCTCGCGGTTGCAATTATTCTTTTACTGTTAACATAGGTGCTACCCAAAAGATGTAAAGCCAAAGGCCCCGACAATATTTCAATTATTTTAATAAAGAAATGCATATACATTACTTTACCTTCGCTCTTGCATATATTTAACTTTTCTCTCCAGTCTGGTGTCTTTCCAACGCAGTGGGAAATGGCACAAGTTAAACCCATTCCAAAAATATCAAAACCCGCATCATGCAGTGATTTCAGATCCATATGCCTTCTTTGCGTGCTAAGTAAAATTCTTGGAAAAATTGTCCACGAACAGCTTCAAGCCTATCTCTCCAAATATAACGTTTTGAGTGGTTTCAGAAAGGGGTATAATACCACTACAGCACTGATGACATTCGCTTTGCAATAGACAGAAAAGAAATGACTCTCTTAACATTATTTGACTTCAGCAAGGCATTCGATTGCGTGCATCACGAGTTGCTCCTTTCTAAACTTGCCAATATTGGCGTGGCGGATGCAGCAATTTCTTGGTTCGCTTATTATCTATTCAAGCGGTGTCAACAAGTAGTTTATGACAACAGTGACTCCCCTTGGGTTTCAATATCAGTCGGCGTCCCTCAAGGATCAGTCCTTGGTCCTCTAATGTTCTCAATATATATCAACAACATATCTATCAACTTTGAACATTCTTACCACCATATGTATGCTGATGACTTGCAAGTGTATATTCACTTTTTATCTCAGGATGCTCTACGCGCCATTGACTGCACAAACAGTAACATATCTAACTTAGTTACTTATACAAATGACCACAACTTGACTCTCAATTTATCGAAAACGCAGCTAATATTACTTGGTTACAAAAATCTACTTAGTACATTGGATAAAGCACTACCTCCGATCACAATAAACAATACTATGGTACCCTACCAGCAATCAGTTAACAACCTAGGACTCGAAGTAGACGAAACACTCTCATGGACTCCCCATGTAAACAAATTAACAAGGAAAGTCATATCTAGTATGCACCAACTGAAACTAAATTGTCCGTTTCTCCCCTTCTCAGTACGCAAAGTTGTCATTCAATCTCTTATATTCCCTATTATAGACTACGCTTCCGTAGTTTACAATGACTTGTCAGTTACACTCAACATTAAATTACAGAGAGTACAAAACGCATGTGTCCGATTCATTGCTGATGTGAGACGCGACGAGCATATCACACGATATTATATTGAGCTCAAGTGGCTTAAACTCGTCGATAGGCGTACAATATCAATTGTCGTACTTATCTAAAAAATAATGAAGTATCAATGCCCCCTTTTACTCTTTAAGTCTTTCAATCGTATGGGGAGTATCCATAATCGTACAAACAGACACACAGCTAACACACTTCAAATACCAAAACATCGTACGGTGAAATGCAACAAATCATTTACCATAACAGCAAGCCGCCTCTAGAACAAATATTTACTGCAAACCTATTCCAAAAATTCAGCTGCTATGCTCAGGAGTAAAGTCCACCATACTCTACTTTCTAAATACCAATAACAAAACAAAACGGGTATCTCTCAAACATATTATCAGTTATCACATTACTAGCGTCAGAATATGTACGCTCTACTTTAAAATTAGCAACAAGAATTTTATTTTAAGACGAACCTAGTATTAACATTATGCTTTGGAATAAAATAAACATTGTTTCGCTGTAAGTGATAATTTTGGTTTAAGAATCACTATTAGTATTAGAATATAATTATATAATTAAGGACTAGCATGGAGTTAATATTTGTATTAGATTTAGTACATTCTTATGTATAACTTATAATATTATATTATTGTATACTTCATTTGTTACTATACTGTACCAACACATGTAAATTATAGAGGTTGGCTACACTTAAAGGGGCTTCATAGCCCTATGTAACATGCCTTTAAGCCAATAAATATCAAAATATCAAATATCGACACAAACGGTGGAATTAAAGATTTTGTGAGCTGTTTGATTATTTCGTTCTCTTGGCGGCTAAAACAGCAGTCAATTCATTAGGTAATAAAGGTCCATTACCCCGTTACAAAACACACGGCTTATTTTATCAGTCGGTTTAGGGGTACTTTTATTGGTTAATGAGACATAATCATTAAATTCATATCATCTTAAATGGAAAAAAAATCAATGGAGAATCCCTACAAACAAAACATTGTGCCTTGTAATGTATTAATTATATAATATTATTACGTTTTTTTTTTAACCCAACACCAGAAACATGTTATGAACCTTGTTCTCCGCAGAGCGGCTAAGGGTGACAATACAAGATTGTTTTCAATCGGGGGCATGCTTTGGCGATCTGCTTTACCCCCTTTGCCAACAGCACGAGGTGTTCCCAATCCCAAGTGATCACCTACTCAAGAACCGACCACGCCCGATGTTGCTTAACTCGGTGATCTATCGAGAACCGATGTATTCAACATTGAAGGCCGTTGGCTTATTATATTACTGGAAACGCCAAAGTCGTTGTTAGACGAGTGAGTGAGCCATGTGTTGAGTACTCGGTAACATTCCTTTTCTTCCCCCTACCTTAGGCCTCCCTCCTAGCCTATATTATAGGCTACAGTGGAGCATTATGGCCTAAACTTCAATACCCTATTATTTATACAAATATAATTATCAAACTTAAATGCAAATGTTCTCGGGTACTCAACATATGACTCGTTCACTCACGACTTTGGCGTTTCCCAAGTCTACTTGGATAAAGCGGGGGGGGGGGGGGGGGGGGCGTTCAATCCCCTGGTCGGGAAAGATTTTGTAATTTCTGGATTGTATTTAAAAAATTATTAAACATGTTTTGAAATGCATATAACGCAGTGTAGTCCATCATCTGTGGCAATAGGGCCTACTATGGTAAACATAGCCAGTACGAAATACGTGAAAATATTGCAAGGTTTACTCAATCTACGAGCGGAATTTGGGGGTACCTTGACGTGCAACATTTGATAAACCTTTTGCACGGCATTTCACGGCCAGGCGAATAACAAACAAAAATATTTTTTCAGAATCAAAACCATTGTCGTTAAAATACTTTATACACATTGGCAGCCTATTTTTTATTTATTATTTCTTGTAGGTTTAAATCGCAATGGATCTATCTGATTTTGTAGGCAGTTCTCAGTAAACTTGTACCGGATGTCTGTTTAAAATTTCAGCGCAATCTGTTCAGCGATTCGGCTGATTTTCGACGTACAGACACACAGAGTCACGGAAGAGCCATATTTCTTGAATGGAAAATCCTCAGTCGCTACGCTCCCTCTTCTTATTACATACTCATTGTAAATGAATATGGGCAAGTCTTGAGATATGTATTCACATTATATATATATATATATATATTGTTTATCCTTGGCTTTATAGTAGGCGACTATGACGCTATATTAGAACTTTGGACAGAAATTTAAAAAGTTGCTGAAAATATGATCTATATAATATTAACTAATAGAAAACCACGGTTTAAACTTATTTTGTGTGCAGTCAGTGCTGAGAAGTTCAAATAGCCTACTCTAGACCAGCTATAAAACACTACAATTAAAATATTCACAAGGCCGCTCGCGAACGCTTTATTTAGTCGCGTTGATGGATGAGCTTTTTTGTAAGTTTTTAGTATGCGTGGGATCTCTTTACTTTTGCAAGTGCTTTTTGAACGCATTGTAGGTAATTGTTGTCTAGTTTCTATTGTTACTTGATTGTTATTAAACACTTCAAAAAACTTATATTACAACCTTTATTTCTATGGATTCTGGCAAACTTTTTTAACTTTTTCTTTCAAATGGTACTACATCACCATAAATAACCTAGTCCATGTGAAATATGAACGTTGTAGCCCCACCCGTTTGGTCAGAATCGGCCCAAATGTCACGAAAATATCGCACACAGAATCGAAAAAATCATAGAAGTACGATATTAATGAGAAATATTTCTTCGATTGTACACAAAAACGTGGCAGAGAGATTTCGAAGGTCCCCTCCAATTTTTATGAAGATCGCATAAGCCGTTTGCTCGGTAGAGTGCGACAAACAGACAGAAAAACAAAAAAAACAAAAAAAAACAAAACAAAAAAAAACACCCAAACTAAAATGTTTTGGGGGGTTAGTGAAATTGAAGTCTTCGCTTCGCTCATCCAACAATACACTAATTTACACTATAGCACAATGCAATTTAATAACCATATTATGGGAACGGAGATAATGCGAAGGTACATACCAAAGGCAAGATTAAAAAAAAGCACTGACAATGATGATTTTCGTTGATTAACGTCTCTATTAATCCACTACGACTATTCGAGATGATGATATAAATGACTATGTAGGACGATTTAAAAAAAGTTATGCGGGATTCGAACCCACGTCCTCGTAAAGCCATACGCTTCGGAGCAGCGTCCTAATCGTATGCGTAGGTTATTAAATATCGTTGGCTTCAATATTGCCACCGTGAAAGATAGCTCAACAATTCTAGAATAGTGTTATCAGCTCATTCATTCACGATTGAAAACGAAAACAATGGACAATAAGGAGGTAATTATTTGGTGTGCACGTGCAACATCCGATAATCTAAAAAGCTGAAATCAGCTTCTAATCTTCTTGCTAAGATCGAGTTCTCATTTCTTTGTGAACAATCATAATCCTTGTAACTATTTATAAAAATATATAGAAATAAATATTTTAGTTAGTGTCACCCTCTAAACACGCTTTGAGTAGGTACAACTGCATGTGTGAGTGAGACAGCGATTGTTCGTAGCTCTGTGAGGTGAAGGCGGTCGTGATTCGCTTGCCTAGTGCTAGATACAAGTTCCTTCTGCGCCACACGCGCACAGCCTGCAGAGGCGGCGCGGCTCAGTCTGGAGAACACCGTCTCACAAAGTAAAAACAACGCAACAATCTTTCAATCAATGCGACGAAGTTTACGCATACGAAAAGTGAAAGACATAGTTTTGGATAGAAAGAATTGCTCATCGATTGGTGCCACTCGATAAAAAAAGTGGCTTGTGTTCGAGTTGAAAATACATTGTTACGACTTTTGCGATTTTCTTTGATCAATTTTTAATGTATTGCACATTAAATTTGACGAAAATACGAAATGCCTTATCAGTATAGTGAGATACAATTGTAATACACATTTTTTTAAAAATAATTAACTCGTTTGTGATTGTGAAGTAATAAAGAAAACAATAACAAATAAAAAAATACAAATTTTCATGTTCATAATTTTTTAAAGAGTGTTCCGACAAGTTTTTTTAAAGTCATTTCTATGGGAGTATCCTGAGACTGTCTGGATCATTTTCTGAAATTCCCAGCTGGTTACCTCTCCGATGCTGTAAAGGGCGCCAAACAGGTCTGCTTTCTTCAGTTACTACGGATGTTGCAATAGTTCTAAGTTGTCTGCTAAAATTTTCAGCGCAATCATTGCTGATTTTCGGCATACTCACACACAGAATCACAGAATAAGCGCCGTTTGACTTCAATTGTGAGACTTAGTCGCTGCGCTCCCTCGTCTAACTAATTTGGCTGGTTTTGAACTAGATAGAAGTTTTACAATAATCTCCTCTAGCGCAATTGACCGAGAAAGAAGTGCGCATATAGGCCAGCCTGCCTCTATTGATTTATGAAATCGTTTACGAATGTATAAATTTACCCGCAGGCTCATGTGCTGTTTGAATTGCCCTACTGGAAGCCGGATCGATGGGCGCGGCAAGCCGCTATTATACGTCAATCATGATCGTCCACTCGACCTTCAGTCCATGTTCAGCTAACTAATCAGCCACAATAGTAATTATATTGTTTTTGAACACTTATCGACAAAGTTGCAGAAAAAATAAAGTAAAAATCAAACATTATTTTTATACGTAATATGTTGCTAGAATTAATGGAGAGGATCCCATGAGATTTCAGCGTCAAAAGGGGGCAGGCAATTGGAAACCACACAACGACACATAACCTTGTGAATTCGAACATCGGTGACGCTTAAACCTCTCAGCCACGAATTAAATTGGTCTTCATTAGGTAATTTTCAGCAAACAATTCATCTTTCTAATTTTTTTCCTGAGAGTTTTGATATTTTACAATTATTTTTTAGGAAGGTTTTTGGAATTTGGGAAAAATTTTGGGATTTTTAACTAAAGCTACAGTTTTAGTTCAAATGTTAATTTAAGTTCATTAATTTCATTTGAGATTTTGTTTATCTAAAAAAAAGAAAGAAACATCAATACTACAATGATATTACATTTCCGGTTCAAACCAATATTTTCTCATTTTCAGCCATTTTCGTGGATGTGTATTTTCAAACTTTTCTAATAAAGGTACATTTCATCCCATTGAAATGGTAATTTTTAATCTTGTTTCAAATTCATCCCCCCCCCCACACCCAAAAAAAGGTGGTCAAACTGAAAAATCTAACATTTACCCTGATTTAAATAAGAACTTGATGTCTATATTGACGCCATGACTGAAAGGGAATATACTTGTCAGCTAACACTTTAATTAGGCACAGACGCATAGATCCATAAATAGGTTTACAACTTTTGTGTATGTCTCAGAGTTCAACAAGAAACTGTCGTTTAGCACAACATGGAGAGGTTGGAATGGAGGGGTGGGACTGAGAGGCTCCCGAGAAAGCTACTAGTCTTTGTCAGTATCGAGAGACTAGAGGCACGCGACCTTTATTTAGTTAATTTAATAAAGCCAAAGGATAAATACAGAGTATACAACGTATGTGATATACAAATATATTATTATTAATATAACAATAAACGAGATAATAACATGACAACAAATAAATTCAACAAAATATAATATTAAAGATCTTTCTGGTGCTACTACTGGTTAAAAGTTTAACGAGCATATTCAAAGTAGGTTTTCAGTTTGATAGGAACGCACATAATTCAGCCCAACGAAATTGTTAGCTATTACGCGTCCTTGATAACACTAATTGCATTTCACATCGCGGTCCTGTATTTGCGAAGCTTGGTTTAGGCTTACGGCGTAATCAGAGAGACTGTACGCCAAGCCATTGTTCCCAGCCCACACAACAAAACGACCGAAAATGAAGTTCAACCATTCGACAAGGCTTTCACTTTCATGAAAAATGTATTGACAATTTACTTGAATGTCAAATACCTCTACTTAAAACATATTAATACAGATACTGATTGTCATAACCAATCCTCCCAGTTATTAAATTAATGCAATCTGTCAGTCAGTCAGTCAACAACACAGTTTAATAAGAAAATAATACAAATAATTGTCATTCGACATTGACACTATTTACAAAATAAAACCCAATATTTCGGCTGCTCCTCTGCAACCTCAATTTTGATATTCGTTTTCTGTTGCCATCCCTACCTAGAGTTGTCCAGATCCAGCGCCATCCAACCATTATAGTCCAGAAGCTGTCGCCACCATTTTTTCTGCTAAACAATTTGAATAAAAGAGTGAATAACGACGGTTGGTACCGGGTGCTACGTCACTCATAAGGATAAAATTTTGTCGAATAGAAAGTTGAAAATATGTCTGCAATGCACGGCCAACCTATACGGCAATAGCCAGTCCGCCAGGCCCACCAACTGGCATATATCGTCGCGAATGGCTTTTAGCCAACAATGTTTTGGCCCGGAATGGCAGAGGAAAAATGAAGGCTTACCGACTAGTTTGGTTAAATGTATTCGGAGTCGGATGACCCTGGTGCTAGACTACTTTATCTAGGTGAGAACCTATATCTAAGTGAGAACCTGGTGCTAGACTACTTATCTAAGTGAGAACCTGGTGCTAGACTACTTTATCTAAGTAAGAACCTGGTGCTAGACTACTTCATCTAAGTGAAAACCTGGTGCTAGACTACTTTATCTAAGAGAACCTGATGCTAGACTACTTTATCTAAGTGATAAGAACCTGGTGCTAGACTACTTTATCTAAGTAAAAACCTGGTGCTAGACTACTTCATCTAAGTAAGAACCTAGTGCTAGACTACTTTATCTAAGTAAGAACCTGGTGCTAGACTACTTTATCTAAGTGAGAACCTGGTGCTCGACTACTTTATCTAAGTGAGAACCTGGTGCTAGACTACTTTATCTAAGTGAGAACCTGGTGCTAGACTACTTTATCTATGTGTGAACCTGTGCTAGACTACTTTATCTAAGTGAGAACCTGGTGCTAGACTACTTTATCTAAGTGAGAACCTGGTGCTAGACTACTTTATCTAAAGCTTTTATTAATTTCTAGACTACTTTATCTAAGTGAGAACCTGGTGCTAGACTACCTTATTTTAAAGCTTTTATTAAACTCTAGAGAGTACAACACCAAGTGTGGCGTTACATATCCAACATTACATTATTATTTTTGTTTACATTAAACATTATCTTTTCAAAGTACATAGTTACAGTCAATTAAATATTTCAGCTATGACAATGACAGGATTTATGATTAATAAAATTAACAGTTTTCAGAGTTCAAATTTATATAGTTACAATCAGACAAAACATTTCAGTATAAAAAGACTATATTGTACTTTATATGCCTGCTTCTAGACAATACCCTTTGTGGCAAGATCAGTACTGGAATGGGTTTTAGCTGGACATATAAAAACATGATATAGGTCGCAATCCCTAGAACCGTGGAATTAAGTATTTGCAGTCGGTGTATGATGAATGGAACTTTCTATCTAGGCAAAACAAATGGTGAAATCGTGAGCTGCTTCACGGTTTAGCACATGCCTTTTTTTGGCAAGAGGTTTTTTCCAATCATCATTTTTGAACAGATCCATAGTAAAGAATTCAGGTCTAATTTCAAGGCGTTTTGACATGCAGTTATGAACGACAGTACGAAAGGCATCTGATTGGCTAAGGTTAAATTTAAACTGTAGGTCAGCGACAAACAATGATTCATCTACCATCTCACACAATAAGCGTGAACAAGTAAATTTACATAGAGAAATGATCTTTTTCATATATAGGGTCTTAACCGATTCTAATTGTGTGAGATCGGCTTGGGAGAGGTAGGCCCAGATGATTTCGATGCCGTAGGAAGCAATCGGGGAAATTTTAAGGTGTAAGAGTTTCATAGCACGATTGAGATTGAGAGTGAGTATAATTTGGAGATGAGGTGCATGACTTTATCTAAGTGAGAACCTGGTGCTAGACTTCTTTATATAAGTAAGAAAAAATTACATAATGTCTGGAGTGTGGGGCCATTATTTATACGGCAAAATCAGAAAATAATTCACATACAAGTCAGGGCATTCATATCATTTTAGACATGTATGTAGTGCTTAAAGGGGTATTATCCCGCTAAACTCAATAAATATATTTCATTCAGGCTAACTAGTTATGAATTTTGAGAGTAAAAGAACAATTGGGTTCACATTGACCCGAAGAAAAATTGACATTATGGTAATTTTCGAGCTAGGTCCCACCAGCAAAAATCTCCCATGAGGTATAACATGGGGACGATCATTCTGCCCCGTCCAAAGACCTTTGGAGGGTTTTGATCCCAAAAAATTGTCCATTATTGACGTACTCGACAGCCTTTTCTGTAAATTCGCTATTATTTTATTTTGTAATTTGGTTCGGTCAAAATATGCTGATTACCAAGAAAAGGGTATGAATTCGGAAGGCATATTTTTGCGTGTTTGAGTGTATATATGTGCACAGTTTCATGATACGATCTTATAAAGGGTTATTTTAGATTGGCACAAAAAACTTACAAAATTCATTTAAACCAGGGCCGCTTCGCGAACGCTTTTTCAGTCGCGTTGATGGATAAGCGTTTTTTTTTTAAATATTTCTTTCCAATGATTACGTTTTTAAGTGGGATCTCATTACTTTTTCTATAGTTACCCCTACTTGATATTACTTGTTAGTAATATACATCTGTAAAACTAGGGTTATATTAAAACCTTTATTACTATGAATTTTGACCAACTTTTTCAACTTTTTCTTTCAAAAGGTACTACACTTGGCTGCTTCGCGAACGCTTTTTCCAGTCGCGTTGACGGATGAGATTTTTGGACTATTTCTGTCCAATAATTACGTTTCAATGTGGAATCTCCTTACTTTTTCTATAGTTACTTGATATTACTTGTTCATTATACACCTGTAAAAGGCTTATATTAAAACCTTTATTTCTATGAATTTTTACCAACTTTTTCAACTTTTTTTTTCAAGAGGCACTACATCACCATAATCTTTATGTCAATGTAAAATATGAACCTTGTAGCCCCACACGTTTGGTCAAAATCGGCCCAAAATATCACGAAAATATCGTATTAAAAACCGGAGAAAAAATCGTAAAAGTACGATTTCTATAAGAAATATTTTTTAAATGTCTCTAAAATCATAACATATATGATTTCAGTGATTTTAAATGTTCCTCTAAAGTTTCATCAATATCGGAGTAGCTGTTTGCCAAATATCACGAAAATATCGCACTAAAAATCGAAAAAAATCGTAAAGTACGATATTAATGAGAAATATATCTTCGATTGTACCCAAAAACAATACAGCTCTAAGTTCAGAGATTTCGAAGGTCCCCTCCAATTTTCATCAAGATCGCATATGCCGTTTGCCCGGTAGAGAGCGAACAAACAGACAAAAAAACTAACAAAAACAAAACACCCGAGCTATTTTTCTTGGGATAATGTAAGTAAAAAACAAACAAATAAACACAAAGTCAAATTGAAGTCTTCGCTTCGCTCATCCAATCATCATAATCGTTATGTCAATGTAAAATATGAGAGTTGTAGCCCTATCCGTTTGGTCATAATCGGCCCAAATATCACGAAAATATCGTACCGGTATTAAAAACCAGGGAAAAAATCGTAAAATTACGATTTCTAAAAGAAATATTTTTTCAAATGTCTCTAAAATCATAACATACATAATTTCAGTGATTTTAAACGTTCCCATAAAGTTTAATCAAGATCGGAGTAACGGTTTGCCAAATATCAAGAAAATATCTCATTAAAAATAGAAAAAAATCGTAAAAGTAGGCCTACGATAATTATAAGAAATATTTGATCGATTATAACTAAAAACGTGGTTGGTCTAAGTTGGGCGATTTCGAAGATCCCCTCCAATTTTCATTAAGATCGCATACGCCGTTTGCCCGGTAAAGATCGAACAAACAGACAAAACAACTAACAAAGAGCAAAACACCCGAGCTATTTTTCTTGGGGTAACGTGAGTGAAAAAAAAAACAGAAAGTGAAATTGAAGTCTTCGCTTCGCTCATCCATTCACAGTTTTAACATATAACATTTTAAACGGTAATTTTTGGGGGTAAGCCCCTTTAAGAGTCAGAATTATCAGATTGTTACCACAGTTTGGACACCACAGTTATGGTGATGATTATACAGTCTTCTATATAGGCACATTTAAAAAAAACAAACACAAATATGTATAAACTAGGCAGATTTGCTAACGTTTTTCCAGTCGCGTTGATGGGTGAGATTTTTGGTTGACTATTTCTGTTTAATTATTACTACGGTTTTAGTATGAGTGGGATCTCACTCATTCATCTCAATTCCAAGTTCCATTGCAAAATTATTTTTGTTAAATTAGGATAATTTTTATAAAGTAGTATTAATTGCTATGGTAATTGACCATAGTATGTAAAATATATCGAGGCCCAAAGACTTGCTTCTTGCTAGCATTGTAGGTGATTATTGTCAAGTTTCTATAGTTACTTGTTAATTATACACCTGCAAAAGGCTTAAATTAAAACCTTTATTTCTATTTATTTTGACTTACTTTAAAACTTTTTTTCTAGGCACTACATCACCATTACCTTATTGTCCATGTAAAATATTAACGTTGTAGCCCCACCCGTTTGGTCAGAATCGGCGAAAATATCACGAAAATATCGCATCATAATTTTTGTTTAAAGTACGATATTCATGAGAAAATATTTCTTCGATTGTACCTTAAAACGTTGCAGATCTAAGTTCAGAGATTTCGAATGTCCCCTCCAATTTTCATTAAGATCGCATATGCCGTTTGCCCGGTGGAGAGCAAACAAACAATCAGACTGAAAAAAAAAAAAAAAACACCCGAGCTATTTTCCTCGGGAAAAATTGAAATTGAAAATTGAAGTCTTCACTTCGCTCATCCAATGAAAAAAATCAAATAGACTTTTAGGATTTTGAATTTTTGTGAAATCATCGAAATTGGTAAATGTCTGAATTTATTTGTGCGTAATGCGCAATAACGTTTAGTAATTTATGACTATATTATAACAGTGACCATATCCTTGTTTGACAATTAATCAAAATTGCATATCAATCGGATGGCTACTGGAAGCAGGAATAGTTCCCAAAAAAGTTTCAAATAGGTATTGCTGACTATATGCCATACGTACCGGAAACAAAAACTAAACGATTGTTAATAATTTTTTTATTAAAGAGTATAACATAATAGTAATAATACCTGTTTTTACTCCTGTAAATAAAATACGAAAACTCTGACATTAGGCCTAGACATTTTATTTGATATCAGCTTGTACAGGCGACTCTCCGGAGCTCTTCCAAGAAAAAGTATGTTTTCTTCGTAATTCCAGGTTTTAGTAAGACCGGACGCAGTTGGCCGAATCACACCGAATCATTGTGATGTGGAAATGGGATTCTAAAAGTATTGTAGGGGTAAATGTTCGATTCAAATTCGATGTGTGCATTTTTATAGAAGATGCAAGAGCATACAACCATATTTGGTAAGAAGATCAAGAAATCTTGAAACACGGTAGTAATATTTGTACCAAGGTAGCACTTAATTTAAGTTGGTGTCTCAATGTTTCAGACACCGCTCTGTGTTATACGAAGAACTGGCTTCCATAACATCAGCGCATAGGGGGTCCGCACTTGAATAAGGTAAGCCTAGTCTAGTTACTAATAACTAGTCATTGAAATGTTTTAAATGTTGTATATAATTCCTTTTACTACTACGGCCAATTTATTTGAAATGTATTTATTTATACATGTTCTGTAAAGCACTAACTATATATCTTCATCCACGCTAGTATCATTTAACAAACAACTTGACTGAAATCTAAATGAATAAATAATCACTTGTGTATTTCATAATAATAATAATAATAATGATTTAAAAAAAATGACAATAATAATAATAATAATAATAATAATAATAATAATAATAATAATAATAATAATAATAATTAGAGAAATCAAATATTTTACCAGTCATTTCGCTGTGTTCGTTTTTATTAAATTACCTGACGTTTCAGGACGTCTCAGACGCCTCAGATGATGATACGCACAGTCGTATCGAAACGTCAGGTAATTTAATAAAAACAAACACAGCGAAATGACTCGTAAAATATTTGATTTCTCTACTATTTCGGGCTGTGAAAGCATCAAGCAAGAAAATAATAATAATAATAATAATAATAATAATAATAATAATAATAATAATAATAATAATAATAATTTATTTTATTTTTTATTTTTTTAAGTTGCCTTTATTGAACAATTTATTTACAAACACAATCGATTGTCCTGCGAAGCTGCAAAACAGCTCATCTGCAGGTTCAAATCTTTTTATACATTTGTACATAGTAATACCGTACATTAAATCAATCCCTTGGAATCCAGTTCCTATGTCAATACAGATGATATTTCCATTACAATTATACATTCTTGACAAACAAAATTAAATTACATTGATTATTTCTTTTAATACGGCAACATTGAATTAAATATTCCATAGCATGAAATTGAGACAAAACAAAATTTAAAAAAAAACAAAAAAACAACAACAACAAAACATAAATAAATAAAATAATAATCATAATAATCATAATTAACACATCCTAAACAAAATAACCAGCTGCAAGGCCTTGATAAAGCATTTTTTTAAAGACCAAATTCCACCACAACCAAAAAACCATAAACAAAACATCACCACAATAGCACATTTCGCATTTAAACATAATGACAGTTAAAAATAATAATAATAATAATAAAATAATAATAATAATAATAATAATAATAATAATAATAATAAAAATAATAATAATAATAATAATAATAATAATAATAATAATAATAATAATAATAATAATAATAATAATAATAATAATAATAATAATAATTAATTCCCATGTCCGAAGAGCAAATGCTAGGATGGCGACGAGAAATCGGCCACGACCGTACACAGCAGAAAGAAAACATCATCTACAAACTATATTATAAATGACTTATTTTAGTTAGAGTTAAGACAAAGTAATAATGTAGGTATGTAATATAGTTACACATGGAAGTACTTGACGTAAGTCCGTACAACATGTTAGCTCCGGTTTTGACCGAGTTTGTATGAAATACATCAAATAAAATGATAATAATAATTTTTTAATCAATTTTCACAAGACACAAATTAACATTGTTACATCTCATGGAAACCCACAAAGCCCATTATGCGGGCTCATCTGTGGAATGAACAACATCAAATAAACTACACAAAAACAACCATAGAGGAAGGAATCATTATGAAAAAAAACATATACAAATCACAAACATTAAATAAATAAATTGAGGTAGATTAACCGTAACTTAAAAAATAAAAAAATAAACACTACACAACTCCAAGGCTTTTGTTCTGAAACATGGAAAACATGGAATAACAATAATAATAATAATAATAATAATAATAATAATAATAATAATAATTAAATAAAAAATATAATAATATAATAAAATAATAAATAATAATAATAAATATAATATAATAATTGGATGAGCGTAGAGAGCGTAGAGAGCGTAGCGAGCGAAGCAAAGATTACATTTCTCTACACTGGAGAAAAAACTCCGGAATGTTTTTTTTTATTTTATTTATTTTTATTTTTGTGTGTTTGTTAACACGATTCCGGCTAAACCAATACTCCAATTGCGATGAAATTTTATGGAGGCCTTCGAAATCTCTGAACTTAGAACTGCCACGTTTTTGAGCGCAATCGGAAAATTATTTCTTATGAAAATCGCAATTTAACGATTTTTTTCGATTAAAAAAATTTCTTCGACTTATAACACCTACATGCTTTATCCTATTTTTATGAATATTTTACAGAACCTTAATTTTATGAATTTAAATATTCATGTGAAATTCTAGCGCAATCGAAAAATTATTTTTCATGAAAATATAAATTTTGCAGGTTTTTTCTTTTCTTAAACAATTTTTTGACTTATAACACCTACATGTTTTATCCTATTGTAATGATTTTTTCACACATCCTTAATTTAATGAATTTATAAATTTGTGTGAAATTTGAGCGCAATCGAATAATTATTTCTTATAAAAATCGCAATTTTTCGATTTTTTCTTCATTTAAAATTACGAATTAATTTAAAAAAAAAATTTAAGTTTATTTTTTATTTAATTCAATCTTATTTTAAAAAAAAATCTTGGGCTTAGTAATAATTTTTTGACAGAACAACAGAAAATTCGCACAACACATGGCAGCTCAATGCTCCAATTACGCTCATCCAACAACGCGGCGGGACTTAAGCGTTTTCCTAGTAATAATAATATTATTATTATTAATATATGGTTTTTAAGCATAAGCCCGCTTTAAGGACATATAGTTATTGATTCATAGCAGTTGTCGAAAAAGTTTGCCCCGACTGGGGTTCGAACTTTTTATATATTATTATTATTATTATTATTATTATTATTATTATTATTATTATTATTATTATTATTATTATTTTATTATTATTATTATTATTAATTTATTGGATGAATTTCTTACAAACTCGGTTAAAACCGGAGCTAACATGTTGTACGGACTGACGTCAAGTACTTCCATGTGTACCTATTACATACATTATTACTTTGTCTTAACTCTAATTTAAACTAGGGAAACGCCATAGTCGTTGTTAGGCGAGTGAGTGAGCCATGTGTTAAGTACCCGGTAACATTCCTTTTCTTCCCCCTACCTAAGGCCCCCCTAGCCTATCATAGGCTACAGTGGAGCATTATGGCCTAAACTATGGTCTAAACTTAATTATCCTATTATTGGATGAGCGTAGCGAAGATTCCATTCTACTACACTGGAGAAAAAAATCCGGAAATGTTTTTTTTTTCTTTCTTTCTTTTTTTTTGTATTTTTGTGTGTCTGTGAACACGATTCCGGCTAAACCGATACTCCGATTGCAATGAAATTTTATGAAAACCTTCGAAATCTCTGAACTTAGAACTGCACCGTACAAAAATTCGATCAAAAAATTATTACTCTTAAAAATCGCAATTTTACAATTTTTTTCGTTTTTCTTTTTTGTTTTTGTTTGTATTTTTGTGTGTTTGTTAACACGATTCCGGCTAAACCGACACTCCAATTGCAATGAAATTTTCTGGAGACCTTTGAAATCTTTGAACTTAGAACTGCCACCGTTTTGAGCGCAATCGAAAAATTATTTCTCATGAAAATCGCAATTTTACGCTTTTTTTTCGTTTTTCTTGTTTTTACTGTTTGTTTTTTTGTGTGTTTGTTAACACGATTCTGGCTAAACCGATACCCCAATTGCGATTAAATTTTCTGGAGACCTTCGAAATCTTTGAACTTAGACCTGCCTAATTTTAGGGTACAATCGAAGAAATATTTCTCATGAATATCGTACTCTTACGATTTTTTTCGATTTTAAGTGCGATATTTTCGTGACATTTGGGCCGATTCTGACCAAACGGGTGAGGCTACAACGTTCATATTTCACATGGACATTACGGTAATGGTGATGTAAATTGCTTTTGAAAGAAAAAGTTGAAAAAGTTAGCCAGAATCCATAGAAATAAAGGTTTTAATATGAGTTTTTTTTAGGTTTATAATAACAATTAACAAGTAACAATAGAAACTTGACAACAATCACCTACAATGCATTCAAAAAGCACTTGCAAAGGAAAAGTGGTCCTAGAAGAACTAAAAACTTACAAAAAAGCTCATCCATCAACGCGGCGGGACTAAAGCGTTTTCCTAGTTTATACGAATATAATTATCAAACTTAAATGCAAATGTTCCCGGGTACTTAACACATGACTCGCTCACTGGTCTCAACGACTTTGGCGTTTCCCTAGTCTAGTTGGCTAAAGTGCCCTTATAGCCGAAATGTGGGAGACATGGGTTCAATCCCCTGGTCGGGAAAGATTTTGTAATTTCTGGACTGTATTTAAAAAAATATAAAACATGTTTTGAAATGCATGTTGTAATGCAGTGTAGTCCATCATCTGTGGCAATAGGGCCTACTGTGGTAAACATAGCCAGTACGTAATACGTGAATATATTGCAAGGTTTACTCAATGTACGAGCGGAATTTGGGGGTACCTTGACATGCAACATTTGATAGACCTTGCATGGGCACGGCATTTCACAGCCAGGTGATTAATAAACAAAAAATATCTTTTCAAAATCTAAACCATTGTCGTTAAAATAATTTCTAAACATTGGAAGCCTATTTTTCAATTTATTATTTCTTGTGGGTTTAAATCGCAATGGATCTTGCTGATTTTGTTAGCAGTTATCAGTAAACTCGTACCGGATGTCTGTTTAAAATTTCAGCGGAATCTGTTCAGCGATTCGGCTGATTTTCAACGTACACATACACACGCAGACTAAGAGAATAAGTTCCGTTTAAGTTGAATGGAGACCACTCCGTTCGCTGCGCTCACTCGTTTAATTACGACTATGGTGACATTGCTACGCAACGTCAGGAATGCAGATTCTCTGACTGTGACTTATACCACGAAAGAGTCATTTCACTGTGCGGTTCGTGAACAAATGTTTATGAAAATGAAAAACATGCAAATCGTGTGAGTGTGAGTGTGTGTGAGTGTGAGTGTGAGTGTGAGTGTGAGTGTGAGTGTGTTTAGTTGACACCGTCGACGCCCATCTCGCTACACTGAGAAAGGGAGGGGTCCAAGTCAGTCAGGGAGGACACTAACCCTGTAATTAACTAATTGCTGACGCACCCACCGGGTGCACGGCTTAAAGTAGCCCACGGTGAATCGATACGACAGCAACTTGTTTGTGACCTCCTTAAATCATTCGATAAAAATGTCCTGGCAAGTGATCCGGCTTTGGATAGTGTCCTAGAGAGCGCGGCACCGACCGCTATTCGTCACGGAGGAGTCGATGTGCATTGATCTGAGATGCGGCTGCGGCCAGGGCCATATGCCACGGGGTACCCGGGGCTGGGGTCGGGGTACTCATCTCACGAGAACCCACAATATTAGCCGAGAAGGTTTAAAACTAGGAAAACGCTTAAGTCCCGCCTCGTTGTTGGATGAGCGTAATTGGTGCATTTAGTTGCCCATGTGTTATGCGGATTTTCTGTTGTTTTACCAAAAAACAACATAATTAAACTTTAAATGTTTTTATCTCAAAACTTTTATTCTAGCACATTTGCTAACAATTGTTCCTTCTTCTTCTACAGTTTTTAAGGTGAAAGGATAATTTCTTTTTTAATGTGCTCACAAGTCTTATTCTGACAAATTCACCGGATACTTTTTTGATGAGATTTATAGTTTTTTATTTAAAATATGGGAAATATAGATTTTTCACAAAAATATACATTTTCAAACAATGCAAAGGGAAAAAATCATATTTATCAAACAAAACAAAAATTATAAGATCCGTCTCGTAAATGTTTAGATGTTTTGGTTTTTAATCTTAAACAACTGTCACTTTAAAAAAAAATGAAAATTGTAAAAGCCTTAGCATTATCCCAGCACCATAGCAAAATTGTAAAATTGCAATTATTAAGAGAAATAATTGTTTGATTGCGCTCCAATTTCACACGAAAATAATAATTCATAAAATTAAGGTTCTGTGAAAAAATCATTACAATCGGATAAAGCATGTAGGTGTTATAAGTCTAAGAATTTTTTAAAAATAGAAAAAAAATCGTAAAATTGCGATTTTCACGAGAAATAATTTTTTGATCGATTTTTCGAATCGTGCAATTCTAAGTTCAGAGATTTCGAAGGCCTCCAGAAAATTTCATCGCAATTGGACTGTCGGTTTAGCCGGAATCGTGCTAACGAACAGACAAAAATACAAAAAAAAAACATTCCGGATTTTTTTCTTCAGTGTAGTGAAATGGAATCTTCGCTTCGCTCGCTACGATCGCTACGCTCATCCAAAAACAATTTTCAAAGAACGTTTCCAAACTTTCTTATAATTAATGAGTAATTTAATATATTGTTTAACAATAACAAAAATACAATTTTTAACAATATTTGAATGATTTATGTTTTCTTGTTGGCGAATCTATCTAACAAGCCATCAACTTTGATCATCTGATTTCTACGAAATCTGAGAGGTACCGCCGTACCAGGGTCCCATTGAACTACGTGAATCGTGGAAATAAACAAGGAAGCTTCGCAAACGCTTTTTTTTAGTCGCGTTGATGGATGAGCTTTTTTTTAATTTTTTAGTTTGCGTAGGATATCTTTACTTTTGCAAGTGCTTTGTTTTGCTGCCTAGGCATTGTAGGTGATTGTTGTCAAGTTTCTATTGTTACTTGTCAATTTGTTATTATTTACCGTAAATAACTTATATTAAAAGCTTTATTTCTATGGATTCTGGCTAACTTTTTAAACTTTTTCTTCCAAAAGGTACTTCATCACCATAACCTTAATGTCCATGTATAATATGAACGTTGTAGCCTTACCCGTTTGGTCAGAAATGGCCCAAATGGCACGAAAATATCGCACAAAAAATCGAAAAAAATCGTAAAAGTACGTTATTCATGAGAAATATTACTTCGATTGTACCCAAAAACAATACACCTCTAAGTTTAGAGATTTCGAAGGTCCCCTCAAATTTTCATCAAGATCGCATATGCCGTTTGCCCGGTAGAGAGCGAACAAACAGACAAAAAAACAAACAAAACAAACAAACAAACAAACAAACAAAAAACACCCGAGCAAAATTTTTTGTTGGTCAGTGAAATTGAAGTCTTCGCTTCGCTCATCCAATAATACCTCCGGCACTCACTTGAAAAATACTAAATACTCACGTTCGCCTACTCAGTAGTGCAAACAATGAGTGTGGTTATTATTAATTATTGAAAACACAGTCGTAAGTAACTGATGTTTACCGTAAACCTTTCAGGAGATGTTTAAGGAACAGTATAAAACATCCTCAAACATCACTTTAGAAAAAAATTAATCAGCCACAAAAATTATAGAAGGGGGGAGAGGAGGCGCGTGACGTGGTACTAAGTCCTAGCACCGATACCGTGACGTGGTACTAAGTCCTAGCACCGATACCGTGACGTGGTAACTAAGTCCTAGCACCGATACCGTGACGTAGTACTAAAGTCCTAGCACCGATACCGTGACGTGTTACTAAGTCCTAGCACCGATACCGTGACGTGGTACTAAGTCCTAGCACCGATACCGTGACGTGGTACTAAAGTCCTAGCACCGATACCTCATACAATAGGGGTACCCTACAAAGCGCAAACTCGATGGTTAGAGGTGAGGCCACAGTTCAGTAGCTCACTTGAGCGAAGTGCCTCTCAAGATTCGCTGAAGCGACCTACGTAAATAGTAAAGTAACCTACTTCATCCGCAGGCTGCTGAGAACAATACAATTAAAGTTGCATTTGTTTTAACTCTGAGAGTTGTGAAATCAACAACGATGAACAATCTATATCTACGTCAATATCTTAACGATTAAACCAAGTTGTATAGCCTGCGATTAAATAATATTCTGACCTGAATTCCATTTACTAAACTTTAGGGCAGTATTAAAATAAGTAAATTGAGAAACATATTATGTTTTGACTTGCGAAAGCAACATTAATTTTGCGGTGGCGTGGGTCTTAGACTAGACGAAAACTCAAACCCGGCACCTCCACCAAAAGACCACCCTTAAAGGGGTATTCACCCGCTAAACTCAAAACATATATTTTCATTCGGGCTAACTAGTAATGAATTTAGCAATCAACATAAAAATTATTGGGACCACCATGAAATGAAAAAACAAAATTGTCAAACTTGGTATTTTTCGAGCAAGGTCCCATCGGCAAAAATCTCCCTTATGAAGGTATGAATTTTTTTAAGTAACATTGTGATCACGCAAAATTGGTAACATACCATAAAGTTTCGTTTGCATCAAATAAATTTGTAGGTCTTGACGCGCGCTAAATGTACACGGATCTGAAAAAAATAAGTAAATTAAACTTGCATTTAAGAACACTTACGCCCCTCACAAAAGTATGCAATTTTAAGGAGTGATGCAGGGTTCTTTTTGGATCATGCATGTGAAGTTTCGTTCACATCGGTAAATATCTTCTACCTCAAATAAATGCTTAGGTCTTAAAGTGCGCTAAATGTACACGGGTCTGACCAATTTCTGTCACACACGTGTTTGCAACCAATGACGTCATGAAAATTTATTTGGTAGTATTCTATTAACAAACAATCGAGTCAGGTCGTATGTGAGTTTCGGTGTGATAATGCAAAATTGATAGCAGACTTTTGATGAAAAACAATCGCGATGTGTACGCCTCTCACAAAAGTATGAAATTTTAACGAGTGATGCAGTGTTCTTTTGGAATCATGCCTGCAAAGTTTCTTTTACATTGGTTAATATCTTCTACCTCAAATAAATGCATATGTCTTGACGCGCTCTAAATGTGCACAGATACATACATCTATAAACTTGGCCCAAACCTATATAAGGCCGCTCCCGAGAGTCGCGCCCTGAAAAGCAAGAGCATTATCATGGCATCACGTTGTCACGTTGTATATTACTAGGAAAACGCTAAAGTCCCGTCGCGTTGATGGATGAGCTTTTTTGTAAGTTTTTAGATTGCGTGGAATCTATTTACTTATCAAGTGCCTGTTGAACGCATTGTTGTTGATTGTTGTCAAGTTTCTATTGTTACTTGTAAATTGTCATTATAAACATAAAAAAAAACTCATATTGAAACCTTTATTCTATGGATTCTGGCTAACTTTTTCAACTTTTTCTTTCAAAAAGCAATACATCACTATTACTTTAAAGTCCATGTGAAATATGAACGTTGTAGCCTTACCCGTTTGGTCAGAATCGGCCCAAATGTCACGAAAATATCGCACTAAAAATCGAAAAATATCGTAAAAGTACGATATTCATGAGAATTATTTCTTCGATTGTACCCTAAAACGTAGCAAGTCTAAGTTCAGAGATTTCGAAGGTCCCCTCCAATTTTTATCCAGTTCGCATATGTCGTTTGCCCGGTAGAGAGCGAACAAACAGACAGAAAAAAAACAAACAAACAAACAAACAAACAAAAAAACACCCGAGCTAAATTTTTTGGGTGGTCGGTGAAATTGAAGTCTTCGCTTCGCTCATCCAATAAGAATGGTTGTATTCATTTTGGCTACGCGTTTGTAATCGAGGACGAGAGCTTGCAATATCATTATCATCACTTTCAGGGACTCTAAGCAGAATTTGTCTAATGATTATCATTGACGTTCAGAACGATTCGTCTACAATCTACATATCATTAAATATTCTATTGAAATAGTTTAATTTTTTGGAACAATATTAAAACGTTAATAAAACACTTTTATCCTAGGCCACTACTTACATAACCGAATTTCCTGGTGAAACGTACTCATCATCAGGTGGAAGCAGAAAATTAGTTTATATAAGTCTAGTGGTCTTGATTAAAAGTATTAACTTTAATAGCTGGGCGGATGAAAGCCGATATTGAGACAAGCACTTCAACATACATTCGGACTAATCCACCTTATACGTGATTTACCTCCACTTGCTAATGTATTATAGTGTATCATATTCTTTGACACCCCTTGAGAATCTGAACACAGTCTGAAAGTATAGAAGAGACATTTGGATTCTATCCACAATATTTTTTCGATCGCAGCGATCCAGCAGGCTTTCTTACAAATTTAAATTTAAAACAACATTACGAATTTCACAGGAAGTGAATCCAACTGTTGAGGGAGACATAGCGAAGCATTCATTTTAATGGCAGCAACTCTTAAAGATTCCTCTGGACCGACGAGTTTGTATTTCTAACGCTGATGACAAAATGGTTAGTGGTGTGGTGGTACATTGCGAATGCAAGACATCTTTGATCGACTATGGGTGAAGAATGATTGCTTTACTACTAGACCGCTTTGCGAATGCCTGTTCTAGTTGCGTTGATGGATGAGCTTTTTTAAAGTATTTATGTCCAATGATTACTACGTTTTTTAGTATAAGTGGGATCTCATTACTTTTACAAGTTCCATTACAAAATTATTTTTGTTAAATTAGGATAATTTTTATACAGTAGTATTAATCGCTATAATAATACCAATTATCATATGTATGTAAAATATGACGAGGCCCAAAGACATGCTTTTTGTACGCATTGTAGGTGATTGTTGTCAAGTTTTTATAGTTACTTGTTAATTACACCTGTAAAAGGCTTATATTAATATCTTTATTTCTATGAATTCTGGCTAACCTTTTCAACTTTTTGTTTCAAAATGCACAACATCACCACTACCTCAATGTCCATGTAAAAAATTAACGTTGTTGCCCCACCAGTTTGGTTAGAATCGGAGAAAAATCACGAAAATATTGTATTAAAAATCGGTGGAAAAATCGTAAAAGAAAGATTTCTATGAGAAATATTTCTGCGATTGTCACCAAAATAAAAAAAAAACATCTAAATCCAGTGATTTCAAACGTTTTCGTAAAGTTTTATCAAGATCGGAGTAGCCGTTTGCCCGGTCGCGAGCAAAATATTTCGAAAAAAAATCGTATTTAAAATCGGAAAAATCAGAAAAGTACATTATTAATGAGAAATATTTCTTCGATTGCACCCAAAAACGTTACAGGTCGAAGGTAAGAGATTTCGAGGTCCCCTCAAAGATCGCATATGCGGATGCCTCTGGCCCAGTTTCCGCCCCCCCCCCAAAAAAAAACACCCGAGCTAATTTTTGTCTACTTTTGCTTTGAAGATTGTTGTTTGGACTATGTATGGTCATAATAATGTAAAATTTTAGTATTATAACCTGTTCACTTGTGACATAATGTAATAATTCAATTTCTTAATTTTATAAAAAAAAAAATGGCAGTGAATAGCAGTACACATGTAAATCTAAACCTATACTACTTATTGTTTACTTGTGTATTCCTAAATATTTGTGTTTACACTGCCTTTCAGAGCTGGATATTATTTAACTTGTGTGTCCTTCTTTTAAAAATCCATATTCTGCATGGGTACACGGCCTGTGCACCATCTGCTTTGGTTTTGTGGTGGTTTCGGAACTTTGATACGCTTTGAAGGATCTTTAGCATGTGGTCATTCTAACCAAAGACGCTCGCAAAACTTTCAACCTCGTTTCTCCTTGTACCTCGTTGTTTTAGCTTCGTCTCCGTACAGAGGTCTTGTGGCTAGAAAACTTTCAACCTCGTTGCTCCTTGTACCTCGTTGTTTAAGCTTCGTCTCCGTACAGAGGTCTTGTGGCTAGAAAACTTTCAACCTCGTTGCTCCTTGTACCTCGTTGTTTTAGCTTCGTCTCCGTACAGAGGTCTTGTGGCTAGAAAACTTTCAACCTCGTTGCTCCTTGTACCTCGTTGTTTTAGCTTCGTCTCCGTACAGAGTCTTGTGGCTAGAAAACTTTCAACCTCGTTGCTCCTTGTCCCTCGTTGTTTAAGCTTTGCCCTCCGTACAGAGGACTTGTGGCTAGAAAACTTCCAACCTCGTTCCTCCTTGTACCTCCTTGTTTTAGCTTCATCCTCCGTACAGAGGTCTTGTGGCTAGAAAAACTTTCAACCTCGTTGCTCCTTGTACCTCGTTGTTTTAGCTTCGTCTCCGTACAGAGGTCTTGTGGCTAGAAAACTTTCAACCTCGTTGCTCCTTGTACCTCGTTGTTTAGCTTTGTCTCCGTACAGAGGTCTTGTGGCTAGAAAACTTTCAACCTCGTTGCTCCTTGTACCTCGTTGTTTTAGCTTCGTCTCCGTACAGAGGTCTTGTGGCTAGAAAACTTTCAACCTCGTTGCTCCTTGTACCTCGTTGTTTTAGCTTCGTCTCCGTACAGAGGTCTTGTGGCTAGAAAACTTTCAACCTCGTGCTCCTTGTACCTCGTTGTTTTAGCTTCGTCTCCGTACAGAGGTCTTGTGGCTAGAAAACTTTCAACCTCGTGCTCCTTCTACCTCGTTGTTTTAGCTTCGTCTCCGTACAGAGGTCTTGTGGCTAGAAAACTTTCAACCTCGTTGCTTCTTGTACCTCGTTGTTTTAGCTTCGTCTCCGTACAGAGGTCTTGTGGCTAGAAAACTTTCAACCTCGTTGCTCCTTGTACCTCTTTGTTTTAGCTTCGTCTCCGTACCGAGGTCTTGTGGCTAGAAAAACTTTCAACCTCGTTGCTCCTTGTACCTCGTTGTTTTAGCTTCGTCTCCGTACAGAGGTCTTGTGGCTAGAAAACTTTCAACCTCGTTGCTCCTTGTACCTCGTTGTTTTAGCTTCGTCTCCGAAACCGAGGTCTTGTGGCTAGAAAACTTTCAACCTCGTTGCTCCTTGTACCGCGTTGTGTTAGCTTCGTCTCCGTACAGAGGTCTTGTGGCTAGAAAACTTTCAACCTCGTTACTCCTTGAACCTCGTTTGTTTTAGCTTCGTCTCCGTACAGAGGTCTTGTGGCTAGAAAACTTTCAACCTCGTTGCTCCTTGTACCTCGTTGTTTTAGCTTCGTCTCCGTACAGAGGTCTTGTGGCTAGAAAATTTCAACCTCGTTGCTCCTTGTACCTCGTGTTTTAGCTTCGTCTCCGTACAGAGGTCTTGTGGCTAGAAAACTTTCAACCTCGTTGCTCCTTGTACCTCGTTGTTTAAGCTTCGTCTCCGTACAGAGGTCTTGTGGCTAGAAAACTTTCAACCTCGTTGCTCCTTGTACTCGTTGTTTAGCTTCGTCTCCGTACAGAGGTCTTGTGGCTAGAAAACTTTCAACCTCGTTGCTCCTTGTACCTCGTTGCTTTAGCTTCGTCTCCGTACAGAGGTCTTGTGGCTAGAAAACGTTCAACCGCGTTGCTCCTTGTACCTCGTTGTTTAAGCTTCGTCTCCGTACAGAGGTCTTGTGGCTAGAAAACTTTCAACCTCGTTGCTCCTTGTACCTCGTTGTTTTAGCTTCGTCTCCGTACAGAGGTCTTGTGGCTAGAAACTTTCAACCTCGTTGCTCCTTGTACCTCGTTGTTTTAGCTTCTTTCCTCCGTACAGAGGTCTTGTGGCTAGAAAACTTTCAACCTCGTTGCTCCTTGTACCTCGTTGTTTAAGCTTCGTCTCCGTACAGAGGTCTTGTGGCTAGAAAACTTTCAACCTCGTTGCTTCTTGTACCTCGTTGTTTTAGCTTCGTCTCCGTACAGAGGTCTTGTGGCTAGAAAACTTTCAACCTCGTTGCTCCTTGTACCTCGTTGTTTTAGCTTCGTCTCCGTACAGAGGTCTTGTGGCTAGAAAACTTTCAACCTCGTTGCTCCTTGTACCTCGTTGTTTTAACTTCGTCGACCGTACAGCGGTCTTGTGGCTAGAAAACTTTCAACCTCGTTGCTCCTTGTACCTCGTTGTTTTAGCTTCGTCTCCGTACAGAGGTCTTGTGGCTAGAAAACTTTCAACCTCGTTGCTCCTTGTACCTCGTTGTTTTAGCTTCGTCTCCGTACAGAGGTCTTGTGGCTAGAAAACTTTCAACCTCGTTGCTCCTTGTACCTCGTTGTTTTAGCTTCGTCTCCGTACAGAGGTCTTGTGGCTAGAAAACTTTCAACCTCGTTGCTCCTTGTACCTCGTTGTTTTAGCTTCGTCTCCGTACAGAGGTCTTGTGGCTAGAAAACTTTCAACCTCGTTGCTCCTTGTACCTCGTTGTTTTAGCTTCGTCTCCGTACAGAGGTCTTGTGGCTAGAAAACTTTCAACCTCGTTGCTCCTTGTACCTCGTTGTTTTAGCTACGTCTCCGTACAGAGGTCTTGTGGCTAGAAAACTTTCAACCTCGTTGCTCCTTGTACCTCGTTGTTTTAGCTTCGTCTCCGTACAGAGGCCTTGTGGCTAGAAAACGTTCACCTCTTTGCTCCTTGTACCTCGTTGTTTTAGCTTCGTCTCCGTACAGAGGTCTTGTGGCTAGAAAACTTTCAACCTCGTTGCTCCTTGTACCTCGTTGTTTTAGCTTCGTCCCCGTACAGAGGCCTTGTGGCTAGAAAACTTTCAACCTCGTTGCTCCTTGTACCTCGTTGTTTTAGCTTCGTCTCCGTACAGAGGTCTTGTGGCTAGAAAACTTTCAACCTCGTTGCTCCTTGTACCTCGTTGTTTTAGCTTCGTCTCCGTACAGAAGTCTTGTGGCTAGAAAACTTTCAACCTCGTTGCTCCTTGTACCTCGTTGTTTAAGCTTCGTCTCCGTACAGAGGTCTTGTGGCTAGAAAACTTTCAACCTCGTTGCTCCTTGTACCTCGTTGTTTTAGCTTCGTCTCCGTACAGAGGTCTTGTGGCTAGAAAACTTTCAACCTCGTTGCTCCTTGTACCTCGTTGTTTTAGCTTCGTCTCCGTACAGAGGTCTATATCTTGAAAACTTTCTCTCTAAAACGTTGATAGATTGATCGAAAGATAACTCATACATTACTTTCAAAAGATTAATAGAAAACAACATTTGCGTTGAAAGATTGGATAATGGGGTTGCTTATCTTTCCGTACTTGAGGTTCGAAAGTCGAAACACGATTCTTGCTCACCTGAAGCTGAAGGTTTTTAATTCTAATTTATTGAGGATTCGTCGATCAATGTTCGGGAGCTAAAATCATTAACAGACGGTACATTGAGAAGTTTAAACTAAAATAGTTAGAAGAAGAAAAGGAAACTTCATATTTTAAAGTATAGCATGTAGATTATGGGACCAATTGGCAATAAAGTGGAACCGTATAGTATGTTTTTCTTTTATTATTATTAATATTTTGCATTAATTTTTTAAATATTATTTTACAGACTGAACATGTCATTTAAAAAATGTATATATTTGAATGCAAGAGAGCAACAGAAAGAGTATTTGCCCCGCAGCACTTTTGTACGTATTACCCTTAGTACACATTATAATTCTTCATTATAAAAGAACGTCGTATCATGTTTCAATAAAAATCAAACAAAAGAAACTTAATAATATATTAATAAAACATTAAAACACTTCCACATCAACGAAAGAATTGAAAAAAAATGCGTCTTAAAAAACCCTAGTAACACCCATATTGAAGCATCTGTCACTTTGTAAATCACTAGGCACAACGAAACAGATTGATTAAAAACCCATTCTGGTACGCCTACGTATAGTACCGTTAGTACGCTATACGAAAATAAGTCAAACGCTCTTACAGAATGTCGAACAAAGCCAACGACAATGTGAAATAGGGAAATCCATTGACCGTTATAAGTATTATAACTAAAGTGTTTTCGAAGTTTGGTTTTAAAACTTAATATACCTTGATACAAAATATATCAAGTGGATGGAAATATTAAAAACCTAATTTCTATTGATTACATGCTTATAGCTAGTTTTAGTGTAACACTATTGCACGGCACTTTTTCTATTTCCTCTTTTCTTTCCACTTGACAGTGTAACGGTCGCTTTAATACATTATCAACAACCTTGTCTCCAAGTTTTTTTTTTATTATTCCCCACTCACCGACCTCTTTGTTATGCATGATTCTGTTTAGATATTTTGTTTCTTTCAACTTTCTATGAAGCTAGAATTTCCATTACCATGTTACGCCTCAAAATGTACCACAACCTAAAGTGACATCTAGTTTCATTGATTTTCTTACGCCCTTTGCTCATTTCACTCACATTTCATACGTTTCCTTATCCTTCCTTGTATACATATTTGGATGAGCGTAGCGAGCGAAGCGAAAACTTCAATTTCACTGACCCCTCAAAAAATTTAGCTCCAATCTTTTTTTGTTTTCTGTCTGTCTGTTTGATCGCACGATTCCGGGCAAACAGCATATGCGATCTTGATGAAATTTTGAGGCGACCGTCGAAATCTCTGAACTTAAGACGTGCTACGTTTTTGGGTACAATCGAAGAAATATTTCTCATGAATATCGTACTTTTACGATTTTTTCGATTTTTAGTGCGATATTTTCGTGACATTTGGGCCGATTCTGACCAAACGGGTGGGGCTGCAACGTTCATATTTCACATGGACATTAAGGTTATGGTGATGTAGTACCTTTTGAAAGAAAAAGTTGAAAAAGTTAGCCAGAATCTATAGAAATTAAGGTTTTAATACGAGTTTTTCGATTTTTAGCTCAATATTTTCGTCACATTTGGGCCGATTCTGACCAAACGGGTGGTGCTACAACGTTCATATTTCACATGGACATGAAAGTTATGGTGATATAGTACCTTTTGAAAGAAAAAGTTGAAAAAGTTAGCCAGAATCCATAGAAATAAAGGTTTTAATAATATTTTAAAAAAAAAACTCATTAATATGAGTTTTTTGAGGTTTATAATAACAATTAACAAGTAACAATAGAAACTTGATAACAATCACCTACAATGCATTCACAAAGCACTTGCAAAGGAAAAGTGGTCCCACGCAAACTAAAAACTTACAAAAACGCTCATCCATCAACGCGGCGGGACTTTAGCGTTTTCCTAGTAAATATAAACTTTTACACAAATAACTAAAAGTGTGTTCTGTGTGAGGTAAGTTTAAAATTTTATCTGTCTCACACACACATATGACATACTTAGATGACCTATCGTAATTAATATGTAGTCACACATAATTGACGACTGGTGATGGGCGGAGCGCTAAGTCACGTGACGAGAAGGTGGGATAAATCCTCATTTCGCAAGTTGACGCCTGCTGAACGGCGCAACACTTATCACGCTCTAACTTTGTTTCCATTCGACATTTGGACAAAACCTTTAGAATAATATGTAGCATACATATCATTTCTTTTCATAGTGATTATCTCGAATTTTTAGACACATCGGTAAATTTGGTATATCGATGTACGTATTATACATGAAAAAAATATCAAAGATTATAACTTTTCTCATCTTCAATTGACAAAAAACTACTGTTAGGATTTCGACATGATATCTTTTTAAATATGCATCAGACTATTTCACAAAGAAATAAATCAACTTTCTAGATAGAAAGTGCACTGAACGAAAATTTACAGCATAGAGTAATATGCAGAGTGTAGTTTTTCACGGCTCACCCGCACGTCAAAAGTGCGTATTTGTTATGAAAACACACACCTTGCATATAAGTCTATGCTGTGAATTTTCGTTCAGTGCACTTTCTATCTAGAAAATTAATTTATTTCTTGTCTTAAGAGTCAGATGCATACTTTGAATGAGGTCTTGTTAAAATCCGATTAAAAGTTATTTGTCAAATAGAAGTTGACAAAACATAATTTTTAATATTTTTTCCATGTATAATACGTACATCGATATAACAAGTTTACGGCTGTGTCTAAAAATTCGAGATCATCACTTTTAGAAGGAATTATATGTTTACTACGTATTCCAAAGGTTTTTTCCAAATTATGAATAGAATAAAAGTTACTAGTTAGAGCGTGATAAGTGTTGCGCCGTTCAGCAGGCGTCATCTTGCTGAATGAGGATCTATCCCACATCATTCCGTCACGTTGCTTCGTGCCGTCAGGGGGCGGGTAAATCACTAGTCGTCAATTGTGCGCTAGGTCGGCTAGGATAAACACACATAGCTATGCGGGGAATGGTGCAGAGAGATTAATAAAACAATTTATTTAACTAAACGAAATACGACTAAATGCTATTTTGCCAACTCTTCTTGAAACGCTTCTCAATTCAAAGGAACGTTGGTTGTTCACAGCTGGCAAAAATTATGCTATATTACATTTTTGATATTCATTCCCCGATTCACGATGTCAAAATCCTTTAGAATGTGATTTGATGGAGGCATGTGGAGAGGGAAGTGGTAGATGAACAAGAAGCTGGGTAAATAAAAAAAGAAAGAAAATTGTATATTTTGGAGAACGGAAGGGTAAATATTAGAAGATTATCAGCCGAGCTCGGATTTTTTTGTTTATTTTTCGCACAACAGGCTACAAATTTCAGAATATGTTCTCAAAACTATGACACATCTCCAGTATAAAGTAGGCCAAAATTAGTTCACCGGAAGTTGGTCAAAACAAAAGACTAACGCAAACTTGTGAAAAAAAACTAAAACACACTTAAATATCTGTATCTTTGGCATTTTATGGGTTAGAGTCTTAAAATTGGTCTTAAAAGTTGTGAATTAACAACGTCTATTAGAATTTGCAAACAAAATATCAAAATATTGTATTTTAAGAGTCGCAAATTAATAAAAAGTGTCAAAAATTACAGTAAAAAATGATTTACCGCACTTTAGTTCAATTTTAAATGCATTTATTGTTGAAATACCAAAAAAATATTTGCATTGCTATTTAGCCTGATTCTTTGGCTAAAACATTGTCGCTGGTCGAACTCTGGAACGTGAACTTCATAGCATCGTTTTTATTATTCCCCGAGTTTCGGTGCAGCTCTCGCGGCGCTAACCAGGCACAAGGAAGTGTTATTTTCGGGGTACCGATATAGGTAAATAGTGCATTAAATCGGAAATGGTTTACTTTAAGTCAATGCGGTTAGTGTAGAAATATTTAGGAAGGCTTACTTTTGAAGTATATTATATTTTCATTTGAGAAAAACGGCACATATACCTTTATTATGGTATTGCCGGTAATTAATAAGAAAATGCGATCTTTCCAATGTTTAACGGAATGGTTCTTGAAACTTATCAAATCACTGAGACCACGATATTATAGCTATCGAAATACCAAATACACAGTTATAAAGGTATATGCATCTTCTCCATGTTGCATCAAACCATATGCATCTAGCGTTATTGATTGTCATAATAGGCCAATATTAGTGAAGCACCGTAATTCATGGAATGTTCTATCATTTTATTTGCCGTAAATAATACTAAATATTTTTTTACAAGATGGCGGACGAAGATCAAAGTCTGAAATTTTTGTCGGTTTAAGGCATCAATGGTGGGGATATTGAGAAGAAAAAAATTTTTTTTTCGTGAAAAACATTTAAAGAATAAAAAATAAAAACACAAAATTTCCAAGTTTTTTAATTTTGTATTTTGTTCTTTTGGTGCAATTTTTGGTTCATTTTCTAAAAATAATCCCCAACTTTTGAGAAATAAACCTTTTCTCATACCAGCATTAGGTAATGACATTATAAATAATGTTAAGTTGGTCAGTTCAAGGGCGCCGAAATCGTTGCGGTATGAAGTATGTTCGTTTTAAAAAACTCTTAGAAAATGTAGTAAGAGGCGGGTAGTTAAATTCCTTTTTTAAATGGCTTTTACCCTCAACATTAATACTAGGAAAACGCTTAAGTCCCGCCGCGTTGTTGGATGAGCGTAATTGGTGCATTGAGCTGCCATGTGTTATGCGGATTTTCTGTTGTTCTGTGAAAAAATTATTACTAAATTGAAGATTTTTTAAAAATTAAATTAAATTTAAAAAAAATTATTATTTATAATTATTCGATTGCGCACAAATTTTACACGAATTTATTAATTTATAAAATTAAGGTTCTGTGAAAAAATCATTACAATAGGATAAAACATGTAGGTGTTATAAGCCGAAGAAATTTAAAAAATCGAAAAAAGTCGTAAAATTGCGATTTTCGTAAAAAATAGTTTTTTGATAACGCTAAAATTTCACATGAATATATCAATTCATGAAATAAAGGTTTTGTGAAAAAATCATTACAGTCGGATAAAGCATGTAGGTGTTTAAGAAATTTTTAAAAAATTGAAAAAAATCGTAAAATTGCGATTTTCATGATAAATAATTTTTCGATTGTGCTCAAAAACGTGGCAGTTCTAAGTTCAGAGATTTCGAAGACCTCCATAAAATTTCATCGTAATAGAAGTATCGGTTTAGCCGGAATCGTGTTAACAAACAGACAAAAATACAGAAAAAAAAACATTCCGGATTTTTTTCTCCAGTGTAGTGAAATGGAATCTTCGCTTCGCTCGCTACGCTCATCCAATTATGTACTAGTGCGATGTTATATTGAAATGGTTAAAATGGAATTCATGCTAATTTTTAATTATACTTTTTATTTTGTATTTTAGTTTCAATGACCAATATGGGTTAATTATATTGTTTATGTCCAAGGATGTATTTTATATTAATATTTACTATGGCGGCTGGCACAATGAAAATGTTATTATATATATATGAGGCAGTCTTTCAATCGAACAATCTGCTCATGAAGGCAACTTGCTTGTTTCAAATTGTTTTATCATAAAAATAAATTGGTTCTAGAGATGCGTTCGCGTTCGACTGTCTAAATGTAGAAGCAGGGTATACTAAATACTTAACACCTTTTGCAGCTCAGCATAAGTATAAGGTGACCAGACGTACCGGTTTGACCGGTACAGTAGCGTTTTCAGAACACTTGTACCGGTGTCCCGAGAGACTCATTAAAATGACGTTTGTACCAGTTTGCAATTTTGGGGAGAAAGTGTCCTGGTATTTTCTTAACTATACCGTGCATGGAAGGATAATGTTTTACTTTAAAAATACACTCCTCTGATTAATACTAATAGTAGAGACAATGAAATAGTTCTTCCACTTTCAAGAAGATAATTAATTTTCTATCGGGGTGTGCGAGTATTATTAATGATTTTGGTGGAGGTGCCGGGTCGCGCACGTGTGTGAAAACGTAAAAATCGTTAGGCCTATATATTTTTGGCGCTACCTTACCAATGCTGACTACTTAGCCAAAATAGTAACCTGAGTCTTTTGATACAAATTTATATTCAGTTTGGAAGTTTTGAACTATTTTTGGGCAATAATAATAACAATTCGTCACTATTATGTTAGTTTCAACATTTTCATGTAATATCACTTACTGAATGTCATAGCCTAGCCCTAATATTTGTGCTTGATGCTTGCTTGCGTGCAACAAGACCTACCACCATAAAAGACTTCTAGGCTTCTATGGCTTCTCTCGTCATAATAATACTATCTCATCATATCTATGCTTGCTCGTAGTACGCATGAACTCTAGTGGTTATGTCTTTCCACAAATGTATTTTTCTCTCTTAGTATGCTCGTATTATTTCTGACAGACAATACGCTTGAACTCTGGTGGTTTAACCTTTCCACAAACAAAAAAGACCCCATTTTGGTTTTAAAAAAGGCCCATTTTGGTTGACTCCCTTGGCGTTGGTTATGGGGCTTTTTACTAATTATCAACCACATTGAAATAATTGGATGAGCGTAGCGAGCGTAGCGAGCGAAGCGAAGATTCCATTTCACTACACTGGAGAAAAAAATCCGGAATGTTTTTTTTTTTTTTTTTTTTTTTTCTTTCTGTATTTTTGTGTGTTTGTTAACACGATTCCGGCTAAACCGATACTCCGATTGCGATGAAATTTTATGGAGACCTTCGAAATCTCTGAACTTAGAACTGCCACGTTTTTGAGCGCAATCGGGAAATTTTTCCTCATAAAAAACGCAATTTTACGATTTTTTTCGATTTTTAAAAAATTTCTTCGACTTATAACACCTACATGCTTTATCCGATTGTAATGATTTTTTTACAGAACCTTAATTTTATGAATTAAGATATTTGTGTGAAATTTGAGCGTAATCGAAAAATTATTTCTCATGAAAATCAAAATTTTACGGGTTTTTTTCTTTTCTAAAACAATTCTTTGACTTATAACACCTACATGCTTTATCTTATTGTAATGATTTTTTCACAGAACCTTAATTTCGTGAATTAATATATTCGTGTTAAATTTGAGCGCAATCGAATAATTATTTCTTATACAAATTGCAATTTTACGATTTTTTTCTTTTTAAAAAATTACGATTAATTAAAAAAATTAAGTTAATTTTTTATTTTATTTTATTTAATTATAAAAATTAAGTTAATTTTTTATTTAATTTAATTTAATTTAAAAAAAATCTTCGATTAAGTAATGATTTTTTCACAGAACAACAGAAAATCCGCGTAACACATGGCATCTCAATGCACCATATACGCTCATCCAACAACGCGGCGGGACTTAAGCGTTTTCCTAGTAAATAATACATTTCTTGTACAACGTTTATGAATGTGTTTCCCTGCCATTTTATTTTAGTTTGAGTGCTCCTTTATTTCTAATTAAGTTTTTTAGGTTTTTGTTGGGTTTTAGATAGTCTGGTTGGCGACTCAAAAATAATTATTCATAACTGTAGGCCTATTGCATGCTGGAAAATGCTATAATTGATTTACTTTAATATATGTCTGTATTTTATTTTAATCGTTTCATTTATTTAGGTGACATAAGCAAGACCTTACAAATAAGTCATGCTTTGATTTGGTTGACCTAGTGGCTGGTTTAGTATATATAGGTGGGGAAAGATTGATAAATTTTAACAATGCATACCATTTGCTAAATAAGAGACTTTTTTGAACAAGTAAATTGTTAGAAATAAAACATTTGGGACTATTCACTGTTCTTTATATTATTACAAATAAATTAAATTCGTAGTCAACAATAGTCCAACGTGTTTTATTTCTAACTGCTAACAATATCTTCAATTGTAGTTGGGGATTATTATTAGAAAATGAACCAAAAATTGCACCAAAATAACAAAATAGAAAATTCCAAAACTTGAAAATTTTGTGTTTTAATTTTTTATTCTTTAAAGTTTTTCACGAAAAAAAAAATTTTCTTCTCAATATCCCCACCATTGATGCCTTAAACCGACAAAAATTTCAGACTTTGATCTTCGTCCGCCATCTTGTAAAAAAATATTTAGTATTATTTACGGCAAATAAAATGATAGAACATTCCATGAATTACGGTGCTTCACTAATATTGGCCTATTATGACAATCAATAACGCTAGATGCATATGGTTTAATGCAACATGGAGAAGATGCATATACCTTTATAACTGTGTATTTGGTATTTCGATAGCTATAATATCGTGGTCTCAGTGATTTGATAAGTTTCAAGAACCATTCCGTTAAACATTGGAAAGATCGCATTTTCTTATTAATTACCGGCAATACCATAATAAAGGTATATGTGCCGTTTTTCTCAAATGAAAATATAATATACTTCAAAAGTAAGCCTTCCTAAATATTTCTACACTAACCGCATTGACTTAAAGTAAACCATTTCCGATTTAATGCACTATTTACCTATATCGGTACCCGGAAATAACACTTCCTTATGCCTGGTTAGCGCCGCGAGAGCTGCACCGAAACTCGGGGAATAATAAAAACGATGCTATGAAGTTCACGTTCCAGAGTTCGACCAGCGACAATGTTTTAGCCAGGCTAAATAGCAATGCAAATATTTCTTTGGTATGGGTATTTCAACAATAAATGCATTTAAAATTGAACTAAAGTGCGGTAAATCATTTTTTACTGTAATTTTTGACACTTTTTATTAATTTGCGACTCTTAAAATACAATATTTTGATATTTTGTTTGCAAATTCTAATAGACGTTGTTAATTCACAACTTTTAAGACCAATTTTAAGACTCTACCCATAAAATGCCAAAGATACAGATATTTAAGTGTGTTTTATTTTTTTTCACAAGTTTGCGTTAGTCTTTTGTTTTGACCAATTTCCGGTGAACTAATTTTGGCCTACTTTATACTGGAGATGTGTCATAGTGTTGAGAACATATTCTGAAATTTGTAGCCTGTTGTGCGAAAAATAAACAAACTTCTACAGTTGAAGAGCTAGCCGTTTGATAATCTTCAGCTAAAAGAACATGTTTTGTGGCTAGGGAGACCATTATTGGTTACTGAGATTTACTGAGATGCAAGAGCGTAAGATTGTTTGGGGGGGTGGGGGGATATATTATGGACTATGACCTGAGTGAGAATAAGGATTTTGAATATGTTGGAATTAAATGTAAGCATCATGAAAAATCAATTGTACACGTCACAATTTAGTATTTACAGATCCCCGTTAGGTAAGTTAGCTATTTTCTGCTTGATTGGAACTTCATAGTTTGTGCATGGAGACATGAACGTTATCATAGCTTAAAGGGGGCAGCAACAAACGAAATGGGATGTTTCCTATTCTTGTAAAATCTTAACCCCACAAATACAAAAATTTGTAAAAAAAAAAAAAAAAAAAACGGCAACCAAGCTCTCCTTCAAAAGTCTTCGGCTGTGAATGCTCTGAGATATAGAAGTTGAGTCAAGCTTTTCATTCTTTCTCCCTAGTTTCGCTTTGAAAAGAAGTAAGATCATTTTGCATGTTGACGAGCGCCAAGCCAACGATTTTTGTGGTAAAAAAGTACAATCTTTAAACTCGAAATCATAAAAAATTGCTTGGCTATGAACCAAATTCAATGGGTTAGCGAGTTTAAAATTTTTTACTTTTTTTCCACAAATTCGTTGGCTTGGCGCTCGTCAACAGGCGAAATGATCTTACTTCTTTTCAAAGCGAAACAAGGGAGAAAGAATGAAAAGCGTGGCTCAACTTCTATATCTCACAGCATTCACTGCCGAAGACTTTTGAACGAGAGCTTGGCTGCCGTTTTTTTTTTTTTTTTTTTTTACAAATTTTTGTATTTGTGGGGATATTACATCTTTTTGTTGTTTGCTTCCTATCAAGGCGTGAATGATGGACTTTGATTGAATTTGTTAAGTTCAGAGTTGTTTTTTTGACATTTTTGGGCCCACGGTCCCCCCAAATTTGCCCCCTTGGGTTTTAAGCGCTAGATATTTTATTCTGGTTAAGAGTATGTTTAATTTCAAGCTTTTACAAATTACTACGCCTGAGAATTTCGCGTTTTGATTTTCATTTTGATTTTCCCCTGGCCCGATTTTTGTTTTGAAAGCTAAAGTGGTTGCGCATGAGGGACATCTAAGTGTGGCCCAAGTTTCAAAGTTCTAAAATGAACCGTTTTCTCTGCAAAGCGTCTTATTCATAAGAGTACGGAATTACCTAACTTTTGATAATTTTGATATCCCCGGTACTCGTTACACAAATTTGCTTTCCATATTCAAAAGTGATAAAGAATGAGAGATATGAAAGTGTATTCCACGTTTGAAACTTCTCAGTTGTAGCGTTTTCTTTGAATGATTCATTTTTGTGTGGCTCGTTGGTCTTTGTGTGGCTCGTTGGTCTTTTGTGTGGCTCGTTGGTCTTGTTGTTAGCGTATCTGCTTCCAATGCAGAAGGTCCAGGGTTCGATTCCCGCTAAAGTCAGAAGTTTTTTAACTTCTGATTTGGACTTCAGTCCATCAGTTCTTGTCTTAGGAGTTTGTAAACGGTGACTTTGGAGCCGTCCTAGCAACGAAGCACATAATAAATTTCAAAGTTGTTCTGAATCGGCCTTGTTGATTCTGGCGTTGATTCGCGGGTGTTCGCACTGTCCATACCACTGATTGCTATATTTCCTATTAAAAATATCGATCTTTGGTTGGTTATCGCTCACTCGTCGATTGCGTCGGGGCCTGCAGGGTTGGCTTGGTCGCTTTGATTTAAAGTCCCCCACTGAAAATCAGTTATATAACTGAGTGGGCAGACTCTAAATAAAATTTATTTATTTATTTAATGTTCAGAGTTGTTTTTTGACATTTTTGGCCCACGGTCTTTCCAAATTTAGCCCCTTGTGTTTTGGACACTAAATATTTATAATGGCTAAGAGCATGTTTAATTTCACGTTTGTACAAATTACCACGCCTTAGTAATTACGTGTTTTGATTATCATCCAAATTTTGATTTTCTCAGGTCCCTACCCGATACCCGATTTTGGTTTTGAAAGCAAACGGCACTGCGTCTGAGGTACATATAAGTGTGGTCCAAGTTTCATAGTTCTAAGATTTACCGTTTTCTCAGTAGTGCTCAATTTAGCTCCGCGGCGAATTAACTACCTAGCTAGCTAGAGCTAGCCAGCCTGCCGGAAGGTTTATGATGATGTTGAGAGCCTTTTTTTTAACACAGAACGGGTTGTCGGATCGGGTTGATTTTGTTTTGTTTTTGGTAGGTCATGGACCACATATCAGGTCATATACCGAGTTTCAAGATTGTAACTCTTTTGGGGCGGCGTGTGCAGATAGCTGAAAAGTGAAAACCCCCCCAACTCGGATAGCTGTATAGGGCCACGAGTTTGTCGTCGCCTAAGCAGTCGCATGCTCTTGGCTGCGGGCACAATACAACAGTCCAAATATAGGCTTTAAAATTGACACTAAATTTTACGCCTATAATAGGTAAGTTAACAACATACTAATTGCTGTCTAAGATATAGGGCGACGGTCGTCGCTCGCAGCCAAGATCCACACGTGTACTTACAAGGCGATCGAACTCGGCACTGTATACAGCTACCCGAGTTGTGGGGTTTTGAGCTATCTGCACAGGCCGCCCCGAAAGATTTACAATCTTGAAACTCGGTATATGAGCGTATATATGGTCCATGAACTACCAAAAATAAATCACCGCAAACCGATAACCCGTTCTGTGTTAAAATAGTGCCTCAACATCGTTGAAATCATTTCGGTTGGCTGACTGACTGACTGGCTGGCTGTCTGGCTGGCTAATTCTCCGCGGAGAGTTATAAGAGCCTACAGAGAAAACGGTACATCTTAGAACTTTGAAACTTGGACCACACAAAGATGTGCCTCAAACGCAGTGCCTTTTGCTTTTAAAACAAAAATCCGGCAACAGGGACTGGAGAAAATCAAAATTTTGGATGATAGTTAAAACACAATATTACTACGGCGTGGTAATTTGTACAAACTTGAAATTAAACATGCTCGTAACTATATCTAGCTTCCAAAACACAAGGGACTAAATTTAGGGGGACCTTGGGCCCCAAACGTTAAAACACAACTCGCTTCTCGCTCAATTTCGATGGAAAATTTCATTTGAAATTTCCCGCTTTCTTCGAAGTATCGGTTACAACTATTTTACGCTTTGATAGAAAAAAAAACAACAAGAAGATCCACAAAAACAAAAATTAGTGGGGAAAAAAACTACAGCGCTTTTCATTCTTTCTCCCTAGTTTCGTATTGAAAAGTAGTAAGATCATATTTTCACCTGTTGACGAGCGCCAAGCCAACCATTTTCGTGATAAAAAAAGTTAAATTATTAAACTCAAAAGTCAAAATCATAAAAAATTGCTTGGCCATTGAATTTTTAGAGTTCTCGTAATGAACTTGACTGATGCATTTTGATGTTGTCTATTCTCATTACAACAAGAAACTGTTCGGAGCAAACAAAATTTAATGACCAAGATTTTTTTTAATGATTTTGAGTTTAAATATTTTACTTTTTTACCACGTAAATGGTTGGCTTGGCGCTCGTCAAGAGGCGAAATGATCTTACTTCTTTTCAATGCGAAACTAGGGAGAAAGAATGAAAAGCTTGGCTCAATTTTCTCTTGGCTCATCATTCACTGCCGAAGACTTTTGAAGGAGAGCAAGGCTGCCGGTTGTTTTTCAAACTTTTGTTGTTTTTGTAGGGTGTAATTTACTATAAAACAAGTGTGACAGACAATCATAATGTTTTTCAACCCAAGTGGTAAAAAGGATAGGCCGAAGAAATAAACATGTTCATAGGCAAGATAGTCAAATTGATAGAGTTGAAGTAACAGAGTTTTATAGTTTAAAAAAATGTTAATCTATCGCAGAACAGCCATGTTGAGAATGTAGCTGCAGAGAAGATCTGTGGCGGTTTTATGTTTTTATGTTCTAAGACAATTGAAACAATATTGCAACACAACCCTTTTGAAGACGACCTGATCGAATCACACATTAATTACGGGATTATTATTTGGGGCAATAGTAGCAAGAGGAACACAGATACATTACGATATGGAAAGCTCATTGACCCGGAACGAAATAGAATACGAACACACACTTAAAACAATTAACCAAGGTCACTTACATAAAAGATAGATTGTTTAGGTTGTTAAAGAGAGAATGAAAGTGCACAGAGGAACTAAAGACTAGGGAAACGCCAAAGTCGTTGTTAAACGAGTGAGTGAGCCATGTGTTGAGTACCCGGTAACATTACTTTTCTTCCCCCTACAGCCCCTGCAGCCTCCCCGCCTAGCCTATCATAGGCTACAATGGAGCATTATGGCCTAAATTGTGGCCTAAACTTAAATACATTATTATTTATACGAATACGATTATCAAATTCAAATGCAAATGCAAATGCAAATGTTCCCGGGTACTCAACACATGACTCGCTCACTCGTCTAACAACGACTTTGGCGTTTCCCTAGTCTAGTTGGCTAAGGCGCCCTTATAGCCGAAATATGGAAGACGTGGGTTTAATCCCCATGTCGGGAAAGATTTTGTAATTTCTAGATTGTATTTAAAAAATAATTAAATATGTTTTGAAATGCATATAACGCAGTGTAGTCCATCATCTGTGGCAATAGGGCCTACTGTGGTAAACATAGCCAGTACGAAATACGTGAAAATATTGCAAGGTTTACTCAATCTACGAGCGGAATTTGGGGGTACCTTGACGTGCAACATTTGATAGACCTTGCATGGGCACGGCATTTCACGGCCAGGCGAATAACAAACAAAAAATATATTTTCAAAATCTAAACCATTGTCGTTAAAATAATTTCTAAACATTGGAAGCCTATTTTTCAATTTATTATTTCTTGTAGATTTAAATCGCAATGGATCTTGCTGATTTTGTTAGCAGTTCTCAATAAACTCGTACCGGATGTCTGTTTAAAATTTCAGCGCAATTTGTTCAGCGATTCGGCTGATTTTCAACGTACACACACGCAGAATAACAGAATAAGGGCCGTTTAAGTTGAATGGAGATCACTCCGTTCGCTGCGCTCACTCGTTTAAAAAACACGATCATGTATGTGCCATTTCAAATCACTTAAAATTCTTAAAGTTCCAGCAAAGAATATTTTATAGACTATATACTCTTTATGAAGGAACTTGTTATCACACGTGTGCAAGAAATTTCGGAAAACAACAATGCAACACCCGCATCAGGAAAAATATACCTTAGCGTCAGGCAGACTGAAGCTTAGTGATAAGGCTCCATGTCGAGCAGGAAATTAGATTCCATCCCTGCTAGATCCTTGCTATAAATATACAAGGAAGACTACATCATTAGTTATTGGAAAGTACACTGTACAAAATCAAAGATGAAAGAAAAATTAAACCAAACTCAAGGGCCGAACGGTGATACGCTAGGTTTTCAGTTACGGTTCTTACACCAAAAGCAGACCCAATGGTAAAATAAATAGAAAAAGTTCACATGGTGTGTGGTATGATTGGGGGTGTACAAAGTTTACCACAAGATCATGTTTATAATGAGTGTAATGGGCACGTATGTCCTGTAGCGGTAAAGTTGCCCATGTTACTAACAATGTACAATACAGTGTTAACCAATCGCTACAACACAATAAAATAAAGTCCAATATAATTATATTATTAGTGAACATGGTGTGTGGTATGTTTGGGGATGTACAAAGTTTACCACAAGATCATGCTTATTGTATAAGGAATGAGTGTAATGGGCACGTATGTCCTGTAGCGGTAAAGTTGCCCATGTTACTAACAATGTACAATTATACAGTGTTAACCAATCACTACAACACAATACAATATAGTCCAATATAAGTATATTATTAGTGAACATGGTGTGTGGTATGTTTGGGGATGTACAAAGTTTACCACAAGATCATGCTTATTGTATGTGGAATGAGTGTAATGGGCACGTATGTCCTGTAGCGGTAAAGTTGCCCATGTAACTAACAATGTACAATATACAGTGTTAACCAATCACTACAACACAATACAATATAGTCAATATAAGTATATTATTAGTGACATGGTGTGTGGTATGTTTGGGATGTACAACGTTTACCACAAGATCATGCTTATTGTATGTGGAATGAGTGTAATGGGCACGTATGTCCTGTAGCGGTAAAATTGCCCATGTTACTAACAATGTACAATTATACAGTGTTAACCAATCACTACAACACAATGCAATATAGTCCAATATAAGTATATTATTAGTGAACATGGTGTGTGGTATGTTTGGGGATGTACAAAGTTTACCACAAGATCATGCTTATTGTATAAGGAAGAGTGTAATAAGCACGTATGTCCTGTAGCGGTAAGTTGCCCATGTTACTAACAATGTAACAATTATACAGTGTTAACCAATCACTACAACACAATGCAATAAAGTCAATATAAGTATATTTTAGTGCACATGGTGTGTGGTATGTTTGGGGATGGACAAAGTTTACCAAAAGATCATGCTTATTGTATAAGGAATGAGTGTAATGGGCACGTATGTCCTGTAGCGGTAAAATTGCCCATGCTACTACAATGTACAATTATACAGTGTTAACCAATCACTACAACACAATACAATATAGTCCAATATAAGTATATTGTTAGTGAACATGGTGTGTGGTATGTTTGGGGATGTACAAAGTTTACCACAAGATCATGCTTATTGTATAAGGAATGAGTGTAATAAGCACGTATGTCCTGTAGCGGTAAAGTTGCCCATGCTACTAACAATGTACAATTATACAGTGTTAACCAATCACTACAACACAATACAATAAAGTCCAATATAAGTATATTATTAGTGCACATGGTGTGTGGTATGTTTGGGGGTGTACAAAGTTTACCACAAGATCATGCTTATTGTATGTGGAATGAGTGTAATGGGCACGTATGTCCTGTAGCGGTAAAGTTGCCCATGTTACTAACAATGTACAATTATACAGTGTTAACCAATCACTACAACACAATACAATATAGTCCAATATAAGTATATTATTAGTGAACATGGTGTGTGGTATGATTGGGGGTGTACAAAGTTTACAACAAGATCATGCTTATTGTATGTGGAATGAGTGTAATGGGCACGTATGTCCTGTAGCGGTAAAGTTGCCCATGTTACTAACAATGTACAATATACAGTGTTAACCAATCACTACAACACAATGCAATATAGTCCAATATAAGTATATTGTTAGTGCAACATGGTGTGTGGTATGTTTGGGGATGTACAAAGTTTACCACAAGATCATGCTTATCGTATGTGGAATGAGTGTAATAAGCACGTATGTCCTGTAGCGGTAAAGTTGCCCATGCTACTAACAATGTACAATTATACAGTGTTAACCAATCTCTACAACACAATACAATATAGTCCAATATAAGTATATTATTAGTGAACATGGTGTGTGGTATGTTTGGGGATGTACAAAGTTTACCACAAGATCATGCTTATTGTATTGGAATGAGTGTAATAAGCACGTATGTCCTGTAGCGGTAAAGTTGCCCATGCTACTAACAATGTACAATTATACAGTGTTAACCAATCACTACAACACAATACAATATAGTCCAATATAAGTATATTATTAGTGAACATGGTGTGTGGTATGTTTGGGGATGTACAAAGTTTACCACAAGATCATGCTTATTGTATAAGGAATGAGTGTAATGGGCACGTATGTCCTGTAGCGGTAAAGTTGCCCATGCTACTAACAATGTACAATTATACAGTGTTAACCAATCACTACAACACAATGCAATATAGTCCAATATAAGTATATTATTAGTGCACATGGTGTGTGGTATGATTGGGGGTGTACAAAGTTTACCACAAGATCATGCTTATTGTATAAGGAATGAGTGTAATGGGCACGTATGTCCTGTAGCGGTAAAGTTGCCCATGTTACTAACAATGTACAATTATACAGTGTTAACCAATCACTACAACACAATGCAATATAGTCCAATATAAGTATATTGTTAGTGAACATGGTGTGTGGTATGTTTGGGGATGTACAAAGTTTACCACAAGATCATGCTTATTGTATGTGGAATGAGTGTAATGGGCACGTATGTCCTGTAGCGGTAAAGTTGCCCATGTTACTAACAATGTACAATATACAGTGTTAACCAATCACTACAACACAATGCAATATAGTCCAATATAAGTATATTGTTAGTGAACATGGTGTGTGGTATGTTTGGGGATGTACAAAGTTTACCACAAGATCATGCTTATTGTATAAGGAATGAGTGTAATGGGCACGTATGTCCTGTAGCGGTAAAGTTGCCCATGTTACTAACAATGTACAATTATACAGTGTTAACCAATCACTACAACACAATACAATAAAGTCCAATATAAGTATATTATTAGTGAACATGGTGTGTGGTATGTTTGGGGATGTACAAAGTTTACCACAAGATCATGCTTATTGTATAAGGAATGAGAGTAATGGGCACGTATGTCCTGTAGCGGTAAAGTTGCCCATGTTACTAACAATGTACAATTATACAGTGTTAACCAATCACTACAACACAATGCAATATAGTCCAATATAAGTATATTATTAGTGCACATGGTGTGTGGTATGTTTGGGGATGTACAAAGTTTACCACAAGATCATGCTTATTGTATGTGGAATGAGTGTAATGGGCACGTATGTCCTGTAGCGGTAAAGTTGCCCATGCTACTAACAATGTACAATTATACAGTGTTAACCAATCACTACAACACAATGCAATATAGTCCAATATAAGTATATTATTAGTGCACATGGTGTGTGGTATGTTTGGGGATGTACAAAGTTTACCACAAGATCATGCTTATTGTATAAGGAATGAGTGTAATGGGCACGTATGTCCTGTAGCGGTAAAGTTGCCCATGCTACTAACAATGTACAATTATACAGTGTTAACCAATCACTACAACACAATACAATATAGTCCAATATAAGTATATTATTAGTGCACATGGTGTGTGGTATGTTTGGGGATGTACAAAGTTTACCACAAGATCATGCTTATTGTATGTGGAATGAGTGTAATGGGCACGTATGTCCTGTAGCGGTAAAGTTGCCCATGCTACTTACAATGTACAATTATACAGTGTTAACCAATCACTACAACACAATAAAATATAGTCCAATATAAGTATATTATTAGTGAACATGGTGTGTGGTATGTTTGGGGATGTACAAAGTTTACCACAGGATCATGCTTATTGTATAAGGAATGAGTGTAATGGGCACGTATGTCCTGTAGCGGTAAAGTTGCCCATGCTACTAACAATGTACAATTATAGAGTGTTAACCAATCACTACAACACAATACAATATAGTCCAATATAAGTATATTATTAGTGAACATGGTGTGTGGTATGTTTGGGGATGTACAAAGTTTACCACAAGATCATGCTTATTGTATGTGGAATGAGTGTAATGGGCACGTATGTCCTGTAGCGGTAAAGTTGCCCATGTTACTAACAATGTACAATTATACAGTGTTAACCAATCACTACAACACAATACAATATAGTCCAATATAAGTATATTATTAGTGCACATGGTGTGTGGTATGTTTGGGGATGTACAAAGTTTACCACAAGATCATGCTTATTGTATAAGGAATGAGTGTAATGGGCACGTATGTCCTGTAGCGGTAAAGTTGCCCATGCTACTAACAATGTACAATTATACAGTGTTAACCAATCACTACAACACAATGCAATATAGTCCAATATAAGTATATTATTAGTGAACATGGTGTGTGGTATGTTTGGGGATGTACAAAGTTTACCACAAGATCATGCTTATTGTATAAGGAATGAGTGTAATGGGCACGTATGTCCTGTAGCGGTAAAGTTGCCCATGCTACTTACAATGTACAATTATACAGTGTTAACCAATCACTACAACACAATACAATATAGTCCAATATAAGTATATTATTAGTGAACATGGTGTGTGGTATGTTTGGGGATGTACAAAGTTTACCACAAGATCATGCTTATTGTATAAGGAATGAGTGTAATGGGCACGTATGTCCTGTAGCGGTAAAGTTGCCCATGCTACTTACAATGTACAATTATACAGTGTTAACCAATCACTACAACACAATGCAATATAGTCCAATATAAGTATATTATTAGTGAACATGGTGTGTGGTATGTTTGGGGATGTACAAAGTTTACCACAAGATCATGCTTATTGTATGTGGAATGAGTGTAATGGGCACGTATGTCCTGTAGCGGTAAAGTTGCCCATGTTACTAACAATGTACAATTATACAGTGTTAACCAATCACTACAACACAATACAATATAGTCCAATATAAGTATATTATTAGTGAACATGGTGTGTGGTATGTTTGGGGGTGTACAAAGTTTACCACAAGATCATGCTTATTGTATAAGGAATGAGTGTAATGGGCACGTATGTCCTGTAGCGGTAAAGTTGCCCATGCTACTAACAATGTACAATTATAGAGTGTTAACCAATCACTACAACACAATGCAATATAGTCCAATATAAGTATATTATTAGTGAACATGGTGTGTGGTATGATTGGGGGTGTACAAAGTTTACCACAAGATCATGCTTATTGTATGTGGAATGAGTGTAATGGGCACGTATGTCCTGTAGCGGTAAAGTTGCCCATGTTACTAACAATGCACAATTATACAGTGTTAACCAATCACTACAACACAATAAAATATAGTCCAATATAAGTATATTATTAGTGAACATGGTGTGTGGTATGTTTGGGGATGTACAAAGTTTACCACAAGATCATGCTTATTGTATGTGGAATGAGTGTAATGGGCACGTATGTCCTGTAGCGGTAAAGTTGCCCATGTTACTAACAATGCACAATTATACAGTGTTAACCAATCACTACAACACAATACAATATAGTCCAATATAAGTATATTATTAGTGAACATGGTGTGTGGTATGTTTGGGGATGTACAAAGTTTACCACAAGATCATGCTTATTGTATAAGGAATGAGTGTAATAGGCACGTATGTCCTGTAGCGGTAAAGTTGCCCATGTTACTAACAATGTACAATTATACAGTGTTAACCAATCACTACAACACAATACAATATAGTCCAATATAAGTATATTATTAGTGAACATGGTGTGTGGTATGATTGGGGGTGTACAAAGTTTACAACAAGATCATGCTTATTGTATGTGGAATGAGTGTAATGGGCACGTATGTCCTGTAGCGGTAAAGTTGCCCATGTTACTAACAATGTACAATTATACAGTGTTAACCAATCACTACAACACAATACAATATAGTCCAATATAAGTATATTATTAGTGAACATGGTGTGTGGTATGTTTGGGGATGTACAAAGTTTACCACAAGATCATGCTTATTGTATAAGGAATGAGTGTAATGGGCACGTATGTCCTGTAGCGGTAAAGTTGCCCATGTTACTAACAATGTACAATTATACAGTGTTAACCAATCACTACAACACAATACAATAAAGTCCAATATAAGTATATTATTAGTGAACATGGTGTGTGGTATGTTTGGGGATGTACAAAGTTTACCACAAGATCATGCTTATTGTATAAGGAATGAGTGTAATAAGCACGTATGTCCTGTAGCGGTAAGTTGCCCATGTACTTACAATGTACAATTATACAGTGTTAACCAATCACTACAACACAATACAATATAGTCCAATATAAGTATATTCTTAGTGAACATGGTGTGTGGTATGTTTGGGGATGTACAAAGTTTACCACAAGATCATGCTTATTGTATAAGGAATGAGTGTAATGGGCACGTATGTCCTGTAGCGGTAAAGTTGCCCATGTTACTAACAATGCACAATTATACAGTGTTAACCAATCACTACAACACAATAAAATATAGTCCAATATAAGTATATTATTAGTGCACATGGTGTGTGGTATGATTGGGGGTGTACAAAGTTTACAACAAGATCATGCTTATTGTATAGGAATGAGTGTAATGGGCACGTATGTCCTGTAGCGGTAAAGTTGCCCATGCTACTTACAATGTACAATTATACAGTGTTAACCAATCACTACAACACAATGCAATATAGTCCAATATAAGTATATTATTAGTGCACATGGTGTGTGGTATGTTTGGGGATGTACAAAGTTTACCACAAGATCATGCTTATTGTATGTGGAATGAGTGTAATGGGCACGTATGTCCTGTAGCGGTAAAGTAGCCCATGTTACTAACAATGTACAATTATACAGTGTTAACCAATCACTACAACACAATGCAATATAGTCCAATATAAGTATATTATTAGTGAACATGGTGTGTGGTATGTTTGGGGATGTACAAAGTTTACCACAAGATCATGCTTATTGTATAAGGAATGAGAGTAATGGGCACGTATGTCCTGTAGCGGTAAAGTAGCCCATGTTACTAACAATGTACAATTATACAGTGTTAACCAATCACTACAACACAATACAATATAGTCCAATATAAGTATATTATTAGTGAACATGGTGTGTGGTATGTTTGGGGATGTACAAAGTTTACCACAAGATCATGCTTATTGTATGTGGAATGAGTGTAATGGGCACGTATGTCCTGTAGCGGTAAAGTTGCCCATGCTACTAACAATGTACAATTATACAGTGTTAACCAATCACTACAACACAATACAATATAGTCCAATATAAGTTATATTATTAGTGAACATGGTGTGTGGTATGTTTGGGGATGTACAAACGTTTACCACAAGATCATGCTATTGTATAAGGAATGAGTGTAATGGGCACGTATGTCCTGTAGCGGTAAAGTTGCCCATGTTACTAACAATGTACAATTATACAGTGTTAACCAATCACTACAACACAATACAATATAGTCCAATATAAGTATATTATTAGTGAACATGGTGTGTGGTATGTTTGGGGATGTACAAAGTTTACCACAAGATCATGCTTATTGTATGTGGAATGAGTGTAATGGGCACGTATGTCCTGTAGCGGTAAAGTTGCCCATGTTACTAACAATGTACAATTATACAGTGTTAACCAATCACTACAACACAATGCAATATAGTCCAATATAAGTATATTATTAGTGAACATGGTGTGTGGTATGATTGGGGGTGTACAAAGTTTACCACAAGATCATGCTTATTGTATAAGGAATGAGTGTAATGGGCACGTATGTCCTGTAGCGGTAAAGTTGCCCATGTTACTAACAATGTACAATTATACAGTGTTAACCAATCACTACAACACAATACAATAAGTCCAATATAAGTATATTATTAGTGCACATGGTGTGTGGTATGTTTGGGGGTGTACAAAGTTTACCACAAGATCATGCTTATTGTATAAGGAATGAGTGTAATAAGCACGTATGTCCTGTAGCGGTAAAGTTGCCCATGTTACTAACAATGTACAATTATACAGTGTTAACCAATCACTACAACACAATAAAATAAAGTCCAATATAAGTATATTATTAGTGAACATGGTGTGTGGTATGTTTGGGGATGTACAAAGTTTACCACAAGATCATGCTTATTGTATAAGGAATGAGTGTAATGGGCACGTATGTCCTGTAGCGGTAAAGTTGCCCATGTTACTAACAATGTACAATTATACAGTGTTAACCAATCACTACAACACAATAAAATAAAGTCCAATATAAGTATATTATTAGTGCACATGGTGTGTGGTATGTTTGGGGATGTACAAAGTTTACCACAAGATCATGCTTATTGTATGTGGAATGAGTGTAATGGGCACGTATGTCCTGTAGCGGTAAAGTTGCCCATGCTACTAACAATGTACAATTATACAGTGTTAACCAATCACTACAACACAATGCAATATAGTCCAATATAAGTATATTATTAGTGCACATGGTGTGTGGTATGTTTGGGGATGTACAAAGTTTACCACAAGATCATGCTTATTGTATGTGGAATGAGTGTAATGGGCACGTATGTCCTGTAGCGGTAAAGTTGCCCATGTTACTAACAATGTACAATTATACAGTGTTAACCAATCACTACAACACAATGCAATATAGTCCAATATAAGTATATTATTAGTGCACATGGTGTGTGGTATGATTGGGGGTGTACAAAGTTTACCACAAGATCATGCTTATTGTATGTGGAATGAGTGTAATGGGCACGTATGTCCTGTAGCGGTAAAGTTGCCCATGCTACTTACAATGTACAATTATACAGTGTTAACCAATCACTACAACACAATGCAATATAGTCCAATATAAGTATATTATTAGTGAACATGGTGTGTGGTATGTTTGGGGATGTACAAAGTTTACCACAAGATCATGCTTATTGTATGTGGAATGAGTGTAATGGGCACGTATGTCCTGTAGCGGTAAAGTTGCCCATGTTACTAACAATGTACAATTATACAGTGTTAACCAATCACTACAACACAATGCAATATAGTCCAAATATAAGTATATTTTAGTGCACATGGTGTGTGGTATGTTTGGGGATGTACAAAGTTTACCACAAGATCATGCTTATTGTATAAGGAATGAGTGTAATGGGCACGTATGTCCTGTAGCGGTAAAGTTGCCCATGCTACTAACAATGTACAATTATACAGTGTTAACCAATCACTACAACACAATACAATAAAGTCCAATATAAGTATATTGTTAGTGAACATGGTGTGTGGTATGATTGGGGGTGTACAAAGTTTACCACAAGATCATGCTTATTGTATGTGGAATGAGTGTAATAAGCACGTATGTCCTGTAGCGGTAAAGTTGCCCATGTTACTAACAATGTACAATTATACAGTGTTAACCAATCACTACAACACAATACAATAAAGTCCAATATAAGTATATTGTTAGTGAACATGGTGTGTGGTATGTTTGGGGATGTACAAAGTTTACCACAAGATCATGCTTATTGTATAAGGAATGAGTGTAATGGGCACGTATGTCCTGTAGCGGTAAAATTGCCCATGCTACTTACAATGTACAATTATACAGTGTTAACCAATCACTACAACACAATGCAATATAGTCCAATATAAGTATTATTATGATTAGATTAAAACAAATAGATTTGAAAACCTTCAAAGCGCTCTATTTAGTGTTGGCCTATTCTGAATCAGGATTGGCGTCTGAGTTTTTTGACCGATGAGTTCTTAAGTAGGAGTCTAGTGTGTAAAATAAGAGCTAAAACGTTGCTCATCCGTAACTGGTCTGTCATACTGAAAAACGTCGCTCAAGCTTCATACATACGATATTGCAGCGGAGGTGATACAGTCAAATATATATATGTTTTTACGTAGATTTTCTCGAATATAATGTGACATAATAAAATTCTTTCGAGTTATTTTTATACATATATAATGTATTTGTTCGTTCAGTGGAACCACCCGTGTTGAAATTCCTCATGATCCGTGATGAACAGGCCATGCAGTGTCGTGAGTGGTCTAGTTCTCTTGCACGTCCTCCGCACTCGAAGGGGTGGCGCCCCCCACTGCATTGACCGAGCGTCGAACTGTAAGCCGACTGGACAGACCCCGCAATGCACGACCGCAACCACCTGCCTTGGCACGCTATTATAGTCGGACACACGATGGCACGGGCGTGCACGTAATTGCCACTGACGCCCCCTTAAGAATTGATCAAAACTTGAAAATTATTCATGTATATATATATACATATTATTATCACTAACAATGACTTTATCGATCACCGTATACGCCTTGACTCACACGGTGTATCAAGATACTTTGGTTCGAATAATTCATAATCGGCTCGTATAGTCCAGGGGGTACCATTGGGGCTAAGAGCTTTTTGCATTTTTAGGTGAAAGAATAATATTAACGGTAACGTAGTAACGTTATTTTGTAGTATTTCTTTTATATTGAATTTATGAATAAACTATTTTCCCACTAAAAGGAAATCAGTATAGTAGTCGTTGAATGACTTATAATTTACGAATCCCCTTTGTTCACACACTTTGGGCACAGATAATAGACTACACTGCATTTGGGACAGCACTAAACTCCCTCCTGCCTTTTTGATAATACTTTACTCTCTCGAAACTCGCACTCTCATCACGACGTATACGTAGGTCTACCACAAAACACATAAACTAGGGCTTGGGCGTCTTGAAGTCGTCACTGTAATGTGGTTTTAGTGCGGCCACGTGGTTATTCCAGTATTACGATCCGTTTTGATGAGAAGTCGTCAGTGTGAACGGTTACTAACGACGTACCTAACACTGGGAGACGACCGGTTGAAAGAAACAGCTGAACGGCAATGTTTGAGTTATTTTGATCTCTAGTCTAGATCCCAAAACACTAGAATAACAAAATGTAAAACGTTGTAATACGTGTAATTATTATACTAAGAAAACGCTAAAGTCCCGCCGCGTTGATGGATGAGCTTTTTTTGTAAGTTTTTTGTTTGCGTAGGACCACTTTTCCTTTGCAAGTGCTTTTTGAACGCATTGTAGGTGATTGTTGTCAAGTTTCTATTGTTACTTGTAAATTGTTATTATAAACCTCAAAAAGCTCATATTATAACCTTTATTTTTATGGATTCTGGCTAACTTTTTCGAATTTTTCTTTCAAAAGGTACTACATCACCATAACCTTAATGTCCATGTGAAATCTGAACGTTGTAGCCCCACCCGTTTGGTCAGAATCGGCCCAAATGTGACGAAAATATCGCACTAAAAATCGAGAAACTTACATTAAAACCTTTATTTCTATGGATTCTGACTAACTTTTTAAATTTTTTCTTTCAAAAGGTACTACATCACCATAACCTCAATGTCCATGTGAAATATGAACGTTGTAGCTTTACCCGTTTGGTCAGAATAGGACCAAATGTTACGAAATTATCGCACTAAAAATCGAAAAAAATCGTAAAAGTACGATATTCATGAGAAATATTTCTTCGATTGTACCCAAAAACGTGGCACGTCTAAGTTCAGAGATTTCGATGGTCCCCTTCAATTTTCATCAAGATCGCTTATGCCGTTTTCCCGGAATCGTGCGAACAAACAGACAAAAAAAAACAAAACAAAAAAAACACGAGCTAAATTTTTTTGGGGGGTCAGTGAAATTGAAGTCTTCGCTACGCTCATCCAATTATGACTCGCATCAATAATGAACAGTAAAGTGCAACTTATGGACGTAGACTTCGTATAGTATAGTATATTTCTTTTATCCTATGAGTTTTAATGTGAAGCAAATAACATCATTGTTAGCATTGTTGTCGTTTAAAGCAATTTACGGTTTAATTCTACTTACTTATTTTAATTCTTAGTCGAACAATATTGGAGAACATTCGATGTTTATTGTTTTGTATTCGTTTACTTAAAGAGCATTTATTTATTTAGCATTTTATCTTAAAGAGGCTATTTATGTCACTCAACTTTATAGCATTATAATAAACAATAAACATAATAGTTAAAAAATGTATATCTTACTGTTATCTCCACGAATTGTTTTAGATTTTGATCAAAACAGTTTGTGAAAATGTCATTTTTGATGAATTGGTTATTTTAACTTTTTGTTTCGCAAAATACTAGATCACAGCATCAATCTAAAGTGGCCCTTTAAATACACAAATATATTCTAAAACATATCAAAATTTGTGGATCGTAATTTCACCACTTCTTGGTAATCAACATGTTTTGACACAATCGTATTTGCTCAAATTTCAAAATTAATAATGTAGTAGACTTCTGAAAATCTAATTGCGCCGGGCCAAGCCACGCGCGGCTCCGCTTCCACTAAGCGCCTATTACCGCACGCCAACATTGGCACTTTTACACGGTGTTGTCGACGCGAAACCATGGGAGATAGAAACCTGCAACTTGCTTCAATCGATGGGCTTTTACTATGAGATGACCAATTTCAAGTTTCATCTCGATCTGCTGATGCATCTAGAAGTTATTGAGACGTCAAGTTTGTTCAAAAATACTTTCTTCTTCAGTTGGGTGGCTGGCTGGCTAAGGACGTATTAGTTTGTGGGCCCTCAATGGATAATGCTAAAAAAGCCAAAATTTCCAACAATGTCAGTCATCTCAGTGACCATGTGCTTTACAAACGGTAATTGGATTAGTTGACCGGAAGCTTAGATAATGCAAAAATAACAAATTATTTATTCGTGTTTGGTTAGCAATGGATAATGTTAGAGAAGCCAAATTTGCACCGATGTCAGTCATCTCAGTGGCCATGTGCTTTACAAACGGTAATTAGATTCGATGACTGGAAGATTAGATAATGCAAAAATAACAAATTATTTAATTCGTGTTTTGGTAAGAAACGGATTGGCATTGAGTTACAGAATGACGTGTTGGTTTGTGGGCCCTCAATGGATAATGTTTGAGAAGGCAAAATTTGCACCGACGTCAGTCTTCTCAGTGGCCATTTGCTTTACAAACGGTAATTGGATTAGGTGACCGTATGATGTAATTAAACTCCCTTTCTTTAATTACTCATAACAATTAATGATTTATCAATAGAGTTAATCTCTTAATTTCACTATATTAGTAGAGGTGTGATACTTATGTCACAACCGGAAGCTGAGATAATGTAAATATAACAAATTATTTCATTCGTGTTTAGTTGAGAAACGGATTGGCGTGGGACCCAATGGATGAAGTTTGAGAAGCCAAAACCCCCCCCCCCCCCAAATACAAAAATTTGAAGAAAAAATCGCAGCCAAGCTCTCTCTCATGTAATAGATTTCGAGAACAATAGAATCATTTGCCCTTTTCAGCAACTCTAGCCCCGTATCAACAAGGAATCTGTAGAGACTGAAAAACGTCCTCACAATCTAAACAAGAGAGATGATAGCCAAAGTCTACCTCGTGCCTGGAAGCCAATTCTGATGCCTCGTCAAGTGGCAAATGGATATAATCGGACAAAAGAGGTGCAACATCAGAACCCTACGGTGATAAGCCTAGCAGTTGAGGAACATTCCAGTTTCTGTTCTAAACGATGCAGATGCAAAATCAAACAATTCACAAGAAACCCCAGTAGGGCCTTTGACAAGAAACCGTAGTAAATAGAGTAGGGACCATATCATGTCATAGTTTTAGATTTGACTTCGTCGCTCCGCACCATTTTCAATGTAACCTCGACGCCCCGCACCTTTTCGTGTATATAGGAGGCGGTCGCGCTCGTGCGATTTCAACCTTCGTGAAGTCACAGTCACCCTGAAGCTGTCTGACGTAGTTCAGACGAAACGTCGGTGGACGCCCAGTCTCTGTACTGGTCCATCATTTCGACGCGGTTTTACCCAAGAACCTAGAATTGTACATATAAACAAAATTAATAAAGTTTGGAAATGTGCAAAAATCTCTTGAATCCACTCCTCCAATCCAAGGACTACCTTTGCCATCTGACTGCATGTTTAAATGAGATGAAACGTTCCATCAACATAATCTACATTTTCGAACGAAACAGAATAACCCCGCTCTTAGATCACGTGGGCGCCACTCGATATCTCACTGCCCAGCCCACGCACAGTCACTTACATCGATTATTTCGACGACACACGTTTGACCTCCTATTGTACACTTCATGCCGCAACGTTCAGCGCTATACCGACCTTGTTATTACCTTGTCTATCCACACGACTTCATTAATGTTATTTTTCTTCATTTTTGTTGAGGTTTAGTAGATCAGACAGTAGACCAGGAGCTTATTTAAGTTTTGGTTTTATGTCACTTACGTCCTTTGGTAAATCTTAAATTTACTTAGTCTGTAACGTTGGTTCTGTAGAATGGCGTTTGAAAAGCGCGGGTATGTAGACATGTAACTTATTTACGTAATAGCCTGTGTGACGTCACGACGAGGCGTTGCAGAAGCTATTAAAATAAGTATCACCGATAAACACTCATGCACAAAGACTTGCGTCGGTAAAGTAGCGGACGAAAAAATTGGCAAAGATGGCGGAATTGTCTCAGGCGATACTGTGGTCGGAGATCAATGGAAATGAAATGCAAGCACAAACCAGTCCCAAATGACTCGAATAAGTTTTTCTAGCACTAAAAGAGCATTTCTAGATAGAAAACAGCAATATTTTATTACATTTTGTGTTTTGGGCAACCTGCAACGTATATAGTGGTCAAAAGTCGCAATATTTATCGTCCACTTTGGAGAAGCGGTAATGAAAGGCATGCCTATGCTGAGGATCGCGGGTTCAAATTTCACTCGATTTTATGAACTTTTTTGCAACCATTTACTAAATATTTCACGTTTCTTGTACAATGATTTTAGTTTAAATATTCATATTCTGATGCAAAAAAAGGTGAGGGTCGACATTTGCGTCACATCCAAAGTAGCCGTGACTTTACCGAAATATCAAGCGACTTGCGGACGCAAGTCTGCTAACGCAACTACCTTTGTGCATTCGGTTTTAATAGCCCTATGATTTAACATATGGATTTGCGTAAGTCCGCCATTTTTAACGAGACGCAATTTTGCGCAGGTAAATCTTTGTGCATGAAGGGGTTAGCCTGCACATGTCTCGGTAGGCGAGTGGTTAACGCGATGTTCTCTTAAAGTCGATATCGATGGCTCGAGCCCGACCTAGATTTCAGACTTTTTTTCAAGGTCGCTTTCAATTGGAAATAAAAAGAACGAATTTAAAAATAAATATATCGAATCATTTCCCTAGTACCAACAATGACTACAAGAGCGCGTTCATCATAGAGCGTGAAGCGAGATTTGAAAATTGGAAAATAGCGACGAGGACATGAACAAGACGGCAGACAAAATGGCGGTCGGGAACAAGATGGCAACCGAAATGGTGGCCAGGCTAATATGGCGGTCGGAAACAAGATGGCAGATAAAATGGCGGCCGGAAACAAAACGGCGGAGAAGCTAAAATGGCGGCCGGAAACAAGATGGCGCCTGGCGGGAAATTCAAACATGGCGGTCTCTTGACCGCCGCCGATTTTGATTCCGCCGGTTCCGCCATATGCTGCGCTCGGAGCTGCTCCCAACACCAATAATTAGAACCTTGAGACGAAGCAGTCAATGGTTGGCCAGCTGTTCACAACAATATAATATTGAGATCAACAATGGATTATCTAATAAGAGTCATATAACTCATTGCTTGCCATTTATTGCTTTATTTAACTGCAATACTATTTCTTCATTGTTTAATACGGTATCTAAGAAGTATTCCGTTAATGTTTTGTGTGTCGGCAAAGAAAAAGTTGTATGTGTGTGTGTGAACATATACTTTGATATGATAACGGTAACCGATCGTTATCAAACTGTTTTTGATTTTAATTTTTATCATAGCAATAATTTCATATCAAAATAAATAGTGCAGGTAAAATGAGTTGTTATACATTAATAATTATACTATTAACTTTTCGTTTTTTTACTTTTTACTTTGTACTTTTTAATTTTTACTTTTTACTTTTTACCTTTTATTTTACTTTTTACTTTTTACTTTTTACTTTTAACTTTTTACATTTTACTTGTTTTACTTTGTACATTTTACTCTTTAAAGTTTTTAAAAATTACTATAGGTCTAAAAATAGCATTGTTTAAGAAATAGTGGTTTTATTACTAAAAAAACATTAAACATACTGTACAATTACCTCTAGGAACTGCTCTACCTATGCTTTATGCTCTAACTATGTTTTTGAGGGCAGCTTAATAGATTATATCTTTTACCTGTTGCTATTTCCATGTTATGTACTATTGATGAATAAATAAAATAAATAAATAAATGTCTATATACAGACTCAGCGCCAAACTTCGGCCTCAGTGAGTAGTTGATAGTTTGCCTTTAACATACTGACGCAGCGCCAAACTTTCGCCTTAGTGAGTAGTTCGATAGCATAGTAACGAAGTTAATTTTGCACCTTTTTTACCTCTGTGTTACAAATGTGCATTCCACTGACTTATGTGTGTAGGTATCGTTAATAGAATTAGCAGACGCCATGTTCTGGATGATTGAGGTTTATGCCTATACTGAACGGCTCGGCCACGCAGTTTCTACATCCCTTGGGTCCCAAGCATCTGGCTTGTCAGTAATAAAAGTTGACATTTCGGTTTGAGTATACGGTGAGACTTAGACGGATAAAAGTATAGGCTGTTTTCGAAGGAATGTTGTTATGTTGTGTTATGCCATTTTACAATCACTCACAACACACCGGGCCAAGCCATGCACGCGCGCGCTTCCAAGGGTATACCAGAGGAAAACAATAATAAACACACGAAACCATAATTGGATGAGCGAAGCGAAGACTTCAATTTCACTGACCCCCCAAAAAATTTAGCTCGGGTATTTTTTTTTTTTTTTTTTTTTTGGTTTGTTTTTCTGTCTGTTTGTTTGCACGATTCCGGGCAAACGGCATATTCGATCTTGATGAAAATTGGAGGGGACCTTTGTTTTCTCTGAACTTAGACTTGCCACGTTTTTTGGGTACAATCGAATAAATATTTCTCATGAATATCGGACTTTTACGATTTTTTCGATTTTTAATGCGATATTTTCGTGACATTTGGGCCGATTCTGACCAAACAGTGTGGGGCTACAACGTTTATATTTCACATGGACATTAAGGTTATGGTGATGGTGAAAGAAAAAGTTGAAAAGTTAGCCAGAATCCATAGAAATAAGTATTATAGGTTTTAATATGAGATTTTTGAGGTTTACAATAACAATTAACAAGTAACAATAGAAACTTGACAACAATCACCTACAATGCATTCAAAAAGCACTTGCAAAGGAAAAGTGGTCCTACGCAAACTAAAAACTTACAAAAAGCTCATCCATCAACGCGGCGGGACTTGAGCGTTTTCCTAGTATATAGAAACCTGTAACCCGCTTTAGTTGAGGGCTTTTATCATGAGATGAACTATTACAAGTTCATCCCGATCTGATGATGCGTCTGGCGTCTTGAGCTGGATGGATGGCTCTTTTGTGTCGGTTCCCAACAAGCACAAAATTATTGCCGCTTGTGGTCCATAAGCGGTTTACTGCTGCAAATCCCGATCCATAAGCGATCCGCTTATGGTCCATAGGCTCAAAACCAGCAGCTGGTACAGTGCGAGTGGACCATTAGCGGTCCACAAGCACAATAACCAACTGCTGGATCGGTAAGCGGTCCACATGCACAAAACCAGCTGCTGGATCAGTGCTAGTGGACCATGAGCGGTCCACATGCAGAAACCAGCTGCTGGCCGAGTGCGTGTGGACCATAAGCGTCCATAAGCACAAAATATAAATAAATAGGAATTAGTTAGTAAACAGCTAATTTAATAATAAATAAATAATAATAAATTGTATTTAGAGTCTACCCACTCAGTTATATAACTGATTTTCAGTGGGGGACTTTAAATCAAAGCGACCAAGCCAACCCTGTAGGCCCCATAATTTAATTTGAAGAATTGTTATATAGTTAATATTTTGTCTATCTTGGCTACTACTCTTGCTTGTTTTAATGTGTTATTAACATTATGATTTTGGTTTTTATTTACCTAATGACGGTAATAGCTGTTTTTCTCTGAAACGTTGTCCTTGTTAAAATAAAGATTTGTTTCCACTAATATGTTTAAAATAGTAGACAATAATGTATTTTACGTAAAAAAATCACACATAAATTATACGACTTTGATAAGTATGTTATTTGTTTGTATAAATTGAGCAACAATAAATGAATGCGAGATAAACACATTGCTATAAATGAATTGACACTATCTAGGGCGACGGTCGTTCGCCCGCAGCTAAGCACACGCGACTGCTAGAAGGCGATGACTAACTCGACCCTGATTACTCCTACCTGAGTTGGGGGGTTTTTCAGTTATCTGCACACGCTGTCCCGAAAGATTTACAATCTTGAAACTCGGTATATGACCTGATATGAGGTCCATGACGTACCAAAAAAAAAATCAGCCCGATCCGATAACTCGTTCTGTGTTAAAAAAGTGCGTAAAAATCGAAGAAAATCTTCCGGCTGGCTGGCTGGTTGGTTGGTTGGTTGGGGGTGGGATTCTGACAGAGAGGAATAAGTGCCTACAATTTGAGAAAACGGTGCATCTTAGAACTATGAAACTTGGACCACACTTAGGTGTACCTCTGACTCACATACTTCCGCCGAGAGGCAAGCCATATTCCACCCCCCAACACCCCCTAAATCATCCCCTAAAATTAAAATAATTCATTGCTCTAACCCAAAATTGAATTTTTAATCAAATTAGTTATTAAAACTATGTTCTAATGTATTTTAACCCAATCGGCATATTCTCATTATATAAACCACATTTTGTCAACCCCCATCCCTAATAGTTTATATTATTTTTACCTTGATTTCCAGCATTCACCACGAAGGCACCTAATGAGTTATCATCATGAAATTTAACATGATGGTACATAATAATATGAAAAATAATCCTCCGAGAGTCAAGCGATATTCCACCCCCAACATCCCCTAAAATTGGAATAACTAATTCATAACGCTAATCTAAAATTGATGTTTTATTCAAATTAGTTGAGCGAGCGTAGCGAGCGTCTCCACTTGACTCTTATGGCTCGAATGTCTGTTTTTTTTTTGTTTTTTTTTTCTGTTACTGCTTCGATACAGGTCGCACCGTTTCTCTGATCGACCTGAAATTTTGCACACATGTACATACCACCTAGGCGGGTTGCTGTATAGTTTTTTGAACAAATCCGATCGTTGTTATAAAAAATAACAAAATAAAATAAAAAAATAAAAAAATAAAAATGTTCCGATCGTTATGAAATTTTGCAGGGTCAATAAGTACAACATTCTCTCCTATTTTCCAAATTTTCAGCTGAATCGGTTAAGACCTTAAAGACTTATTAGTAATCATAATTCGAAAAATGATGTTAAAAAATGAAGGAGGCAGTGAAGATACCAAAGATACACTTTAGAAGGCATGACGTGAATTAGTACAATGCAAAGATGTTGGAATAGTATAAAGTGTACAATGTCAATATCCAGTTAGGCCTACAGTTTGTGGTGGGCCTTATGGGAATGTCGTACTCGGGTCATGTTGCACGTACCGGTGCTCGCTCAACAACGCGTCCAACTGAGCGTTTTCCTAGTTATTAAAATTATGTTCTAATGTTTTTTAACCCAATCGGCCTATTCTTATTTCCTTAACCACAATTTTCAACCCCCATCCCTTATAGTTTATATTATTTTTACCTTGATTTCCAGCATTCACCATGAAGGACCCAAATGAGTTATCAGCATGAAATTTGACATGATGGTACATACTAATATGAAAAATAATTCGCCGAGAGGCAAGCGATATTCCACCCCCAACACCCGCTAAAATTGGAATAATTCATAGCTCTAACCCAAAATTGAATTTTTATTCAAATTAGTTAATTATGTTTTAATGTGTTTTAACCCAATCGGCCTATTCTCATTTCCTAAACTACATTTTTTCAACCCCCATCCCTAATAGTTTATGTTATTTTTACCTTGATTTCCAGCATTCACCATGAAGGCACCGAATGAGTTATCAGCATGAAATTTGGCATGATGATACATAATAATATGAAACATAATAATCCGCCAGGAGGCAAGCGATATTTCACCCCCACTGTTCCCTACCACCCTTAACTTTGGGAAAAACTTTAGGTCGTATTTAATACAATTTTAATATTTTAATTGCTGATTAAAATTTGCGTCAATGTGTTATATTCCGGTCAACAAATCATTCACACAAACACCCAAGACGACATTAACCATAGGAAATTTAATAAAAACATATATTGCCAACTACAGATTGTAAACAAAAACAAAAGATGGTAGCTTTTGTTTCTAGACAATCTGTTTTAAAAGGCATTGTATCCACCTTTACACGTATTTCACGTATTTCACGCCTTGATATGAAACAAACAACTAGGTGTGATATCCCCCAAAATACAAAAATTTGTAAAAAAAAAAAAAAAAAACAGCAGCCAAGCTCTCCTTCCAAAGTCTTCGGCTGTGAATGCTGTGAGATATAGAAGTTGAGTCAAGCATTTCATTCTTTCTCCCTAGTTTCGCATTGAAAAGAATTAAGATCATTTCGCCTGTTGACGAGCGCCAAGCCAACCATTTTCGTGGTAAAAAAAGTAAAAATTTTAAACTCCAAATCATTAAAAAAATTACTTTGCTATTGATTTTGGTACGAGGACTCTAAAAAAGTCAATGGCCAAGTATTTTTTTTTATGATTTTGAGTTTAAAATTTTTACTTTTTTTAACACGAAAATGGTTGGCTTGGCGCTCGTCAACAGGCGAAATGATCTTACTTCTTTTCAATGCGAAACTAGGGAGAAAGAATAAAATGCTTGGCTCAACTTCTATATCTCACAGCATTCACAGCCAAAGACTTTGGAAGGAGAGCTTGGCTGCCGTTTTTTTTTTTTTTTTTTTTACAAATTTTTGTATTTTGGGGGGATTAGAATTATCTTTTGACAGACATACAAACATACAGAATGATTTCAACTATTCAAATGGACGTATAAGCTTGTGCCTAAACAAGATGTTTTTTTTTTATCTTTAATTGTTATATGCTACATGAGTTCACAAACATTAATGAGATAGGTGTAAAGGGCAAACAATTATAAATACTACCCATACCACAATAGCAACCCTTTAACGTTAAAGGGGGTTGTGCATTCCAGAATAAGAAATAATGTGTGGTGGTGACGTGAAATCTACATGAAGAACTAAATCGACTGGCTACGTTACTGCGCCTCCTTTGGGCCTTTTATCCGTTGAAGTGGTCAACAGGGTTCACTGACTTAGCAGTAGCGTGCTGACGTTCCGTCGTAAGCTACCCACCCACCCCCAATCAGGGGTGTTTATAGGCTAATCACAACACATTTGAATTTGGTACAGTCCTCGGCCTAACGCAACTAAGTGGCTATCTCTACCAGACGTCTATATCACACAGTGTTGCGTTGCCTAGGCAACCGCTGGTGTGACGTCATGCGCGGCTGACTCCCGTGAGCCTCGGCGCGGGCGGGAGCCTCCATTCCCTAGTCAAGATGGCGACCGTACTGATCGTGCACAAGTAACCCCGTCTCTTAGAGACGGTAAATGACGTTTATTAGACGAAAATTATCGTCGAAATTAGGAATACGTGTTTGTTGTTGTGTTTTAGTGCTGTGTTGGTGTTTTAGAGGTGTTTTTTTAGTTGTTTCCGAGTGTTTTAGTTTGTCTGCGGCAGTTTGTTCGGAGCGCGGTCGATATCTGAACCTCTATAAGCTCCAACTCTAGTTTTGTTGCCAGGACTCTTCTTTCCAGCCAAGGAACTTCAGGCGGATATAGGGCGACATTACGTAAGTACTCGGCTAGCTTATGCTTTTCGAAACACATTTCACGATATTGGAGAAGAGAGGGTCATGCTCTGAACGCAGCCAACCGGCTCTAGCTCGCTCGATAAAATTAAAAAGTTGGTTTATATAAAAGTAAATACACGAAAAAAAACAACAGTTACCCTGAATGTTTCAAGAAAACACATTTTAACGTGCTGTTAATCTTGTTACGTAATTACCCTATCTTATAGGGGCTAATACTTAGATTTTGAGTTTATAGATTTTAATGTAAGACAAATAAAATTGCAGTGAAGAATGTTCGTATATAACATTATTGTATTGCACCTTATTGGGTGATGTCGATGACATGTATGAACAATCTATTTTAAAGTAATACGCAGCAAATGAATAATTAAATTCATATCATCAGTTAGTTATATAAAAAAGACGAGGCAATATTGCAAAATAATGATCCAACAGGAATGATGAAGAAATTACCCAAAAATTAGAACTTTCCGTGGTTACGGTCATAATGTACAAAGCCACACTTTTAAAGTTACTTCTTTACTTTATTAAAGGGAAAAATCTTAATATATTAAAATTATATTTTATTTAATTGACGGACTGCAACTTGTCTCGGAATGATACTTAATGTGGGTTAAACCTTAAAGTTAAATAAATATATATTGCAATGCGTCCTCTTCATTTGAATAAAATAACTTGGAAATAAAATATTGAAGGTTTGGACAAGATAGGTAATTTGAAATATACCCTACTGTATTGAAGCAGCGCACCACACATTCGTTTAACTTGTACTTTAAACTTTTAGAAGTAAATATAAATAGTAGTAGTATTTCTTTAATTTTTATATGTTTCTGAAGATTGTAGAAATTCTTTTTTTTTCGTATCTCTTTTTATGAGTTTAGAAAAATGTTAATGTGTTTGAATTTTTCTTATTGATAATAAAACCATAAAATATTCAAGTATTTAACCGAACACTTTTTGGGACAGTTCACTATAAGAACAATATAATAATGATGTCAATTTGATCAAATAAGGCGAAATAAAATTCTCTGTTGAAAATGACATGAGCAACACCATCAAAGTGAAGTGGGGGAAGACTTGACGTTGCTCAACTGACTGATGTTTATATTTCGCACAGTCGCGGTTTTCAAAAACAACTTTTTTTCTTATACACTGTAATGCATGGCCACGGAATCTGTTGCAGTGAAAAATGTAACTTGTATGAAATTAAATTTAAGTGGGTTAAAATGATTGAAGAATGTGTAGCTTTTTTATTGCTCCATTTTCCTCATCACTATCTTCACATCCTAAATTACGAAATAAATTACGAAATTGCATCAATGTCTGGATTATATTAATCGTTTAAAGGGGCTAAAAACCCCAACAATTATTTTTTACCACGTGATCTAAAGCACAATACTACACTTAAGAGGCTTGGGTGCGATTTAAATACCACTCCGATCGTGCCATGTGCAGTACTTTCGTACTTTTCAAACTACGGACAGGGAAATCATTATATTTTCATTTCTGTTTTTTCCTCTGATAGATAACTAATTCTTATTTCTCGTACATAGCCCTTTTGTTCATTTAAGTCATAACATTTCCCCCACGAGTCCTCAAAGTCCATAGAAAATGGTCATTTCCGGTCAAAGTTTACTGCCCTTGTGTGACCAAAGAGGAGTAAATTCGCAAAATCAGGCCATGTACGTAGAATAACAGTTTATTTCTGAGTTAAAATAAAAAAAACTTTTATTGTAATCGGACGAAAAATGTAGACGTAGTTTGAAAAGTACGAACGCCTTGCAAAGCACACTTTTGGCTCCATTTGGTGGCGCTCTCTTGTGAAATTCGATCGTGTCTACTTCGAAGCAAGTAGGGGAGGCAATGTGGGCGGGATCTGGACACCGGATGTGCTTGTCATCAGATTACATAAACACAATCTGCTATTTTGAGGTTTGCTTGCAGCTTTTTACATCGTTGTAAGAATTCTATAATATTCGCTACCAGAAATTAACGATGATGATTATTGTTGTTCAACATCACTTTTATTGAGATCATGCTATTCGGACTATGAGTGGTGATAGACGAGAGTGAAGAACAATTACAGATAACCTATGCCTTGAGCGGGATTCGAATCCGTGTCGTGCTAGTGTAATTCGCCAGCGTCCCTAGACACTAATATAATTATGCGACCGCGGACGATATCAGAATTTGAAACTGTCTAAATATGTTTATCGCATTCTTTAATAAGTAGATTAAAATTTTAATTCTCGGCAATGCAAGGTTTGTAGTGCTCCCATTCAACAATCTTTATAATTACCCGCGTTGTAAGAACTAAGCAAATATTGTTTACGATTAGTCTATGTAATTATATTATATAGTACCAAACCGAACCTTTATTCTATTTTTTAGATATCGTGTTGCGTTCTTTCAGCACGATAAAGAAAATAACATCGTTTGCTAACGCACGGTAGTCGGGCCTTTCGACCGGTCATATCCATAAATAAATACATTTTTGTAGGATGCCCGCTGCAGGATTTACACATGAGATTTAACCGGTGTGACCCTCTTCTGGTGACTAACTAGGTAGTTTGCGGATAGGACAATTGTGAGGTGATGCCCGAGGGCTATTCAATCCCTTGCATTCGCATTAGCGACTGAAGAAAAGTTCGAAAAAAACCTTCATTCAGGATTACCGGTCTCGACGGGATTCGAACCCGGGGTCATATCCATAGGACAGACATCACCCATGCACTACGTAATGATTGAATTATTATTACAGAATATTTCATTTCATTACTCTGGGGGCAAGCAAGTCTGCCAAGTAATGTTTGTGGCTTGTTGGTCCAAAGAATAGCGTCCCTGCTTCCATAGCAGAAGGTCGCTGGTTCGATTCCCGACTTGAATCAACCCATAATCTATGGGAAGGGTATCGCATTACATCCACTGAGAGTGTGGCTTTGAAACCGTCTTAGCAACGAAGCACACAACAAGTTGTAAATGGTTGTTCCGAAGTAGTTATGTCTATGCTGACTCATCCGCGGGTGAATCATGGTAATCTGTGAACTGGATTTCAAATGTCCGATTATTTCGCCAATCGATGGCGTCGTCGGTTCGGTTCGCTTTAATTGAAGTCCGTCACTGAAATTACATCTTTTACATGCAACATGCATGTTTGCAATTATGATTTGTATTTTTTAAACCCTCATTATATCAATTGTTTTGATTACCAGAACGATAATAATATCATGCCTAGAGGCTTGGTCGCAATTTAAACACCACTCTGAGCGTCTCAATTGCAGTTCTTCCGTACTTTACGAACTAGGGGAAGAAACATCCACATATAATTCATTTTGTTGTTTTATCTGATATAATTACATTAGTATTTCTCGTACATAGCCCATTTTCCCCTGCGAGTGGGACGTGGGAGGTATATTATAAAATTACATGATCGCTTATGCACCTTGATGTTTCCAAGAATTGTTCAGATCATTATAAAGTAAAAAAATATATATTTACGTTTAATATTGTTCCGGGTCTAGTATCCAAATCATTGCTATTTGCTTGGGTAAGTTATAATGTATTGAGTTATTATGATTTCTAAAAAATGCATTATAATGAATAATAATTTTAATTCCCTGCACCGTGGGGATTGTTATTCTACAATGTACCAACCGTCTCGATTAACCTTGAAACCTTATACTCGAATAAGTGATTTCCATTTCAAAAGAAACTTTAGTAGAACAGGTAAATGATATTTATAAATTAATTGAACTTAACACTGTTCTTAGGTGAGAAAATAAGTTTTTAATTATGTTAAACTTTTCGAAATATTGCAACATAATTAAAAACTTATTTTCTCACCTAAGAACAGTGTTAAGTTCAATTAATTTATAAATAAGTGATTTCCATTTTACTTTAATTTTGCAAAAACTGTTTGTCCAAGCAATTGAACAAAGACAAAAAAATCATCTAAGTAGAAAACCTACAACGCAGTTTTGCAATGCAGTTCATCTCCTCTTCATTGCGTGTGAATGCCATTTGCAAAGTGTGGCCGAAGAATTCAAGAAACAAAACAAATGAAACGTGAACATGATCACATTTACATTTTAGTTTTCTACCGTTTTTTGTTTTTTTAAATATAGTTGTTGTTCCCTGCGTTTATTTGTTATAGAAGACACTAGAGGCGAGCGTGTAAAGCAGGTGTAAAGTAAGTCACACATCACATTACTAACGTATGAGTGTACGTGAATGTACATAGTTGAACTCAATGTACCTCATTCTATATGTGTGCACATGTGTAAATAAAAATTCTCAAAGTCTATGTAAATAATGTGTATTAATCCTAACTCACCAGTTTAACACATGCCTATGTGTGACGCATTATAATATAAACTACGAGATTTTTGAGATTTTTTTCGTGTATTTGTTTGTGATATTTGCAATGTATTTTATATGTATCCGGAGTCTCAAATGACCACTTACTTTTTTTATTGGTTGTTATCTTGTGTATCCGGTATAATTTATTTACAATTAATATTTCTGTCGAATGTGCACGTCAAATCTTATTTGAAAATACGTTCTATTTATCTATGTTGTGAGTAAAAAATAACTAACGTTCTGAGGTAGGGCTATATTTGCATGGAAGTAAGCGCGTAGCGTAGCATATAATAAATAAATAAATTCACTTTTAGTCTACCCACTCAGTCATATAACTGTTTTTCAGTGGTGGACAGTAAACCAAAGCGACCAATCCAAACCTGCAGGCCCCGACGCAATCGACGAGTGAGCGATAACCAACTAAAGATCGATATTTTTAAATATAGGAAATCAAGTAATCAGTGGTATGGACAGTGCGAACACCCGCGGATCAACGCCAGAATCAACAAGGCCGATTCAGAAGAACTTTAAATTTATTATGTGCCTCGTTGCTAGGACGGCTCCAAAGTCACCGTTGCTAAATCAGCAGTTAAAACCTTCTGACTTAACGGGAATCGGACGAACCATGGACCTTCTGTTTTTTTTTTTTTGTATTGGAAGCAGAGATTCTAACAACAATACCAACGAGCCACACAATACACATTTGAGTGCAAGTGCCTTGCCCTAAAGAAATTAAATTCACTTCATATCTGAATACGATAAACATTAATTAAATATATATACACGATCAAAAAAAGATGTTTAGACCGCAAGATATATTAAATAAAAACACTTACCAAAAAAGTGTGCACATTTTCAAGAGGCTCTCTTCATCAGACGCGAGGAAGTTTTCAAAAAGTTTCAAAAAACGTCTGAGGACCGGGCCGCGTGTGGCTGCACCCCTGCACATTCGTTTGTTGACGCCACTGACTTTTATCCCAAACAGTGATTGTGTAATAACTCGTTTAATTGAATTGAAGTGAAGTGAAACAATTCAAACTAGCTTTACCCGACTAGGGTTCGAACGAAAACCTCCGCCTCTGTTTGCGATAGAACACTACACAACAACAATCTTGCTGTCTTGGTTTATGACGATATTGGCGAAGGTCAGCATGAAACTAAGGGACATGAGTTTGAATCGCAAACGCGATTGGTTTAGATACCAAAAAAATAATATGCTTGATTACTCGCTTGCTATGCTCAGTATTGTATTGAGACCAGGGGACAAGAGTTTATATTTTGAAAACATTACTTATAATGTTTTGTTCAATCGGGAGAAACGGGAGAAACACCAATAATATTTGATAGCATATGCCTACTGTGTAAAATATAAAACTATACATTGTTTTACAATGTAATTCATTAGCATACACCAGAAAAAAACTTTCGGATAGGGATTACAACTGGATATTTATATTCGCAATAATCGACGCCAGCGTTGAGTGACTAATATCCCATCCCAGCAATGGAAGTTGACCTTGACAGTGTTATACTCGCTAGTGAGCCGGGCGCGCAATAAATCAGGCGCTGGCTACTTTGTCGGTGTATTACTCGAGCATTACCCCTCGTTGCCTTGCCATACGCCATGTTTTTGTTGCGGTGGGGATGGCTAAATTTGTTAAGTTGATCACGCCTATCTCCCTCCCTTCCCGCTCCCCGCAAGAGCGCAAATTTCCAGAATTGCGCGGGAAAAGTTGGAAGCAATACTGTTAAATGACCGTTAAAAATTATATCTTGTAACTGTGATTTAACACGAATTTTTTAAGTTTTTTGATCCAGAAATTGGCGAAAATTGGTGTTTTGGAAAATTTCCTAAATCGGCTTTAACCTGCTTCTTTTTTGGTCCACATAGATACTAGAGCATAGTACCAATCTAAAATGCCCCTTTATAACATCGTGTCTTGAAACTGTGCCCAAATATACCCTCAAACACGCAAAAATATGCATTCCAAAATCACACCCCATCTTAATAATCAGCATATTTTGACCGAACTACTTGCCCAAATTACAAAACAAAATATAAAGAATTTACAGAAAAGGCTGTCGAGTACGTCAATAATGGCCAATATTTTTTTGGATCAAAATCCTCCAAGGTCACGGGGCATAAAGATCGTCCCCATGTTATTTCTTATGGGAGATTTTTGCCGATGGGACCTAGCTCGAAAAATGTCATGTTTGACAATTTTTTGGGAGGTCATGGTGGCCCCAAAATGTGTTCCTCTTAGTTGCTAAATTCATTACTAGTTAGCCTGAATGAAATATATTTTTTGAGTTTAGCGGTTAAATACCCCTTTAAGAATATAACGGTGAGATCAATTGCACGCAAGGAACTTTTTCGGGATGTAGTGGTCAGTTACGCTCGTGGAATCCTGACTAAACATGCTTTAAATATGTCCTTTACCAAAATGCATTGTTTCGTACAAAATATAATGTTGATGTATTTTCCCAACTTAAATGTATGTAATTGTAATGTCTTACAACATTACAATCCGAACCCGCCGTCAAGTTAGCAGTTTACTATCAGAGCAGGCTACGTGCCACCACGAAGTTCACCCTGATCACCACTATACCAACAATATTAGTTCCGTGAAGCTAATGGACAAGGACAACAACTAAAATCAAGCTTCATTTGGTGGAGGTGCCGGGTCTCGGTACTTTACAATAATGTTTTCTTAATCTGTTGACGCAATAGCAGTAGAGAAATATTATTTATTAACTGACGAGTCATTTCATATTAAGTGTTAACATTTTTTAGACCATACTTTAGTAGGCCTACATTAAATATCATTACCCTTTTAAATTATTATTATAGCATTTTTTTAAAAGAATATGAATCTTAATTTACATAACGAATAATCATGCTATGACAATGAAATATTACACAAACCATTTATGAGATTTCACTTGTATTAAATTGTACTTGCCGGTATCTTGAACAATTTTACTGATAGTGTAAGCAACAGTAATATATTTGCCTAGATTACCAAGTAGCCATCTTGTTGTCGACAATACATGAATATTTTGCAAACATTTTTAAATTTTCATTATGTAACGAGTAAACAGACGGATGTTTTGAAATGTGCTTGACATTTAATAGAGGCTGCTGAATGGAATGTGCTAAATTCATATACACGAAAGCTGTCAAAGCATTACGGGTTTTATCAGAGTAAATTATTGTATTTGCTTGCTACATGGCTTGCCAAGCAAATACCAGGAAGATCAGTTTTCACTTTTTGGGTAAAATTAGATGTCAATTTCTTGTGAATAAACATAAACTTAAAGCGACTTATAGCGAATCAATTATTCATCTGTTTTACTGACTTATAATATAATTTTCATATTCTCACCAAAATAATTTAACCGATTAAGTTGTAGAAAATATTTCGCTAACGTTTTTTGTGTGTGCAAATATGTTGATATGCATTTCACAATGCACAACAAATGCCATTGAACATATCTGTTTGTATGGTTTAGCTGAGCAAACTAAAACTAAATGTTATATATTAATCAAAGTTTGTTTTATGAATTTGTACGTAGAGGTGAATGCGATAGTTCGCAAAGAAAATTACATATATAATATACATCCATATATATACCCGGGCTCAAACCCCGGTATAGTCACTTTTTTAATTTTTGTCTAAAGTACTATATATATATATATATATATATATGTTACCATCTTTAAATAATTAAATTTACTTCTTTCGGTTTACCACGTATATTGTTTATTTAATCTGACGTTTCGGACGTTTCTTTCGGTTTACCACGTATATTGTTTATTTAAACGTCAGATTAAATAAACAATATACGTGGTAAACCGAAAGAAGAAAATTTAATTATTTAAAGATGGTAACACATACAAATAACCACGAAAACCTCAGAAATTCATATGTATAATATATAGTCGGTGTTGTCATTTTTTAAATTTCTGTCTAAAGTACAAATATATAATATGTATAGACCAATCGAGATATTTTTTTCATTTATTTAAAACATAATATTTATTTAAATATTTTAATTTTATACTTCAACTTCCAGAATGAAGTTGCAATGTACAATCTAGAAAGGAACGAAATTCAGCCCTACTGCATGGGAATCAAACCCGGGTTTTCCAATTGGGTCAAATTGAATAGAATAGGCAATCAAGTCCGCAACATTGACTGTTAGATTAGTGTTGCATTTTAGCACTCAGTGGTACTGCAACTAATAATCAATATTACAGCTGAAGGGCGTTTCAACGAAATGCACTGCCGTGGGTGGAACTAAAAAAGGTTTATATGTATCTATGATACTGGTAATTTTAACCCGGGTTCAATCGCCGGTCCTTGGTTATTTCTGGAATATACCGCACAATAATATTATCATAATATTTCCAATAATATTTTATCAATCCATGCTGATCGACGCATAACAGGACTAAAATATAGTATCCTGCAACAAACATCCAAAGCACACTCCTAACTCCTGGTCGCGCTTCGGATCCTCATCGATCGACTCCCTACTGTTCATGCACCAACAAATCCATGTGATCTTCTTAGCACTAAACACCAGTGGCATCCGTCGAACCTAAGTCCTTCGGCTTCGCGTTGCCTCCCCCACTCTCTGCGATCGATAAGCCACTTCCAAAACGAGCGGCTCGTCATAACTTCAAGTTTGACATCCTAAGCTTGCCTTTTACAAATAGAAAACACTTCACCTACTTTTATAGAAATGAAAACTCGCGTTGAAAATATTTACTTCTATATTTTATCTGGATTCTGAAGGGTGGGTACTTAATACTATAAACCTATCTGTGAGGTAGGATTGGTTCAGTGCTAGCGTGATAAACTCGAAGTCGAGAAGTTTCAATGTAGATCGCTGCTTATTGCTACTTGAAGTTGATTTCCGACCAACAACGTTTAATACGCCATTACATTGAACACGACTTTCTATCGGTATAACTCACTAACATCAACAATACTTTCGTCATATAATTCAGAACCTTGAAGAAAGACACAACTATCTTACCGGATGTTAAAAAAAAGAGTTCCACCTACCATGTATATGTCAAAGAGAATAAAGCATTGTCTTATCTTATCTTATCTGTTCCTCTGAAAGACTAGTATTGATCAGATAGGTCTAGACATCACATATACGTCAGTGCATGATTTAGAAATTGTTTTGTACGAAATTGCATAGAACGGATAACGTCCACAGACCACAGCTTGCGTGTTGTTCGGGCAGTGGATGGCGACCACACGGCGCAAAATAGAGCAAAGTGGTGAACGCAGATAGGCAATTACTGGCCAGGCTTGCGAGGCAAACTGGAGTCGTTCCTCAACTTAGCTCAATATAAAAAGGCCGTTTTAAATCATCATTACTACCTTTGTAATGAGTTTTATGTAATATGAGTACTTGATAATTATAAGTTTTCAACAATAGAAACCTCTTCTCCCATCGAGCGCTACCTCAGCAGGTAGGCCTACTGCCGACTCGAGATTAGCTATTCTTGTTACAGTATTTGGAAATGCAGTTGTCATGGCAGGCCATGACAAAAAGCTTGGCTCAACTTCTATATCTCACAGCATTCACAGCCGAAGACTTTTGAAGGAGAGCTTGGCTGCCGTTTTTTTTTTTTTTTTTTACAAATTTTTGTATTTGGTTGGATATTACATCTTTTTGTTGTTAGTTTGCTATCAAGGTATGAATGATGGACTTTGAATGATTAAATTTGTAAAGTTCAAAGTTGTTTTTTGGCATTTTTGGGCCCACGGTCCCCCCAAAGATACCCCTTGTGTTTTAAGCACTAGATATTATTATTATTGTTGTTTATCCTTGTTGTTATTACATTTTTAACAAGAAAAGGCGTCGACGCTAGCAAATATTTTGCTAAAACACTTGATATCTTTGTGGAAGTCTCGTGCCGCGAAGAGCCTTGCTAAATTACGTGAAACTAACATGGCACTTGTAGTTGGTTCTCCCATAAGTACTCCTTACACATGGAAGGGAAATGACTTACTGGGCAGTCTTTGAGGGCGGGCGGCAGGTCGTTCCATGGGTTAACAACCCGAAAAGAAAAAGCACGTCGGCCGAGCACTCCTTTGGCCGGAGGGGGTTGGAGGCGGGGGTGCCTAATATCGTCGCCTCTCAACACGCGGCCCTGGTTGATGCGCGCGCACACGTCAAAATCAGTGGCGCCACTGAGGCATCTTTTAAAAAACACCAGATCGGTGTATTGCAGGTGCATGGTCATTGGCATAACCTGCTTCTGGTCACAGGGTGGGGGGATGTTACGGCCATGTATGAAATGCAATGCCCTTCTCTGCACCCTCTCAAGCTTGGTAGTGTTCTCAATGGTGGTTGGGTGCCATGCGGGGAGGCCGAAAGTCATGGTGGGCTTAACTAGCGACAGGTAGGCCATCATCTTGACGCGCGGCGTGCACCCGTTCAGATTGCGGGCCGCGAAACCCAGCACCTGCGCCGCCTTGGCCCGCACAATATCGGTGTGAACGTTCCATCGGAGGTCGCTTGTGATGTGCATTCCGAGGAGGCGCTGCTTGTCGACGTACTCGAGTGGGACACCATCTATGGTGTACAGGAAGTATAGTGGGGTGCGCGCGCGCGTGATGTCCATAAATCTTGCACTTGAGGGCGTGAGCGACATGCCATTGTTTGTCGCACCAAATCTGAATGTCGTCTTATATTATTATTATATGTATTTATGATGGTTAAGATCATGTTTAATTTCAAGCTTGTACAAATTACTACGCCTGAATAATTACGCGTTTTGATTTTGATTTTGATTTTCCCCGGTCCCAATTGCCCGGTTTTGGTTATATGAGGTACATCTGAGTGTGGCCCAAGTTTCAAAGTTCTAAGATGAACCGTTTTCTCAGTATAGCGTATTATTCATAAGAGTACGGAATTACCTACTTTTGATAATTTTGATTTTCTCCGGTACCCGTTACCCAATTTTGCTTTCCATATTCAAAAGTGATAAAGAATGAGAGATATCAAAATGAATTCCACGTTTGAAACATCTCAGTTGTAGCGTTTTCTTTGAATGATTCATTTCTTAAAGTTCAGATATGTTTTTGTCATTTTTGGGCCCATGGTCATCTTCAAATTTAGCCCCTTGTGTTTTGGACGCAAGATAGTTATAATGGTTGATAGCATGTTTAATTTCAAGTTTGTACAAATTACCACGCCTTGGTAATTAGGCGTTTTTATTATCATCCAAATTTTGATTTTCTCCTGTCCCTGGTTTCCGATTTTGGTTTTGAAAGCAAAAGTCACTGCGTCTGAAGTTCATCTAAGTGTGGTCCAAGTTTCATAGTTCTAAGATTTACCGTTTTCTCTGTAGGCTAAATTAATCTCCGCAGAGAACTAACCAGCCACCCACCCAACCATCCACCAGCCACCAGCCAGCCGAAAGGAATTTGACGATGTTGAGAGCCTTTTTAACACAGAACGAGTTGTCGGATCAGGTCGATTTTTTTTGGGGTATGTCATGGACCACATACCAGGTCATATACCGAGCTTCAAGATTGTAACTCTTTCGGGGCGGCGTGTGCAGATAGCTGAAAACCCCCCAACTCTGGTAGCTGTATACAGGGCTGGAGTTCGTGTCGCCTAAGCAGTCGCATGCGCTTGTCTGCCGGGCGACGACCGTCGCCCTAGATTGAATACAATCCCAAATCCCAAATTCCAACGCCGACCGTGATATTTGACCTGGGTAATTCGATCATCTTACTTGTACGATTATAAACTACTAATTAACTTCTTGATTGATGTTGACTGGTTCCTCTAGAGATAGTTAGTAACAGGTGTAGATATGTCACGTCACTACAAAATGTGTTGTTCAATGTATTTGTGGAAAGTGGTTCACTAGGGGCTGAATATACCGTGTTTACGTAGCCTATACTTCCTCAACGGTCCTTTTAGGTGTTTGGAGACTACGTTATGGAACATAACAATGTTTAAAGTAGAACACTGATTTAACATAACAAAAATATAGACATTTGTTAGCAGTGTTCGTTAATTATGCATTACAAAGACATTATTATTCCATTTGCTACGAATCAGGTAAAAGGCACTTGATACAACGCAGCTTTTGTCAAGTGCACATTAAATATACACGATTCATTACCAGCTTAATAACTGTCTAGGGGCCTCTAATGTTGCAAAGAGTTTGTGCCCATAAAGTGATCACGCGAGGGAAACGTGTAAGGATGCGCCAAAGAGAAACATGGCTGATAATGATGTTAAAGTGAAGTGTACCCGCGTAGCACATATACACTTGTGGACCAAGTACACACAATCAAAGTCTCGGTGAGCAAGAACAAAGAGATCGGCTCTAAGGGGATTCCATCTTTACTGGTCTGTTCTATCGCAACCATTGCGTTGTTCCTCACACATGTATTAAACTTATGAGTCTTCCGTTAAACTTTAAACTCACTTAAATCTTCCATAGCGATGATTATTTAAAAACAAAATGTTTTTTCCACATTCTTTTACAATTGTAAGCATTTTTAGTTTTATCTTAATTGTTTTTTTGTCAAAGAGCGTTGATAATAACTTCCGGAGACAGTAGGTAGCACCACCAGACACGTCCACCTCGTTTGAACATTCGCCACTTTGTGTTGATCTCCCCGATCCTCCCGAGCTCGTAGCGAGATTCCCGTGTAAGAGCGAACCCTCGGGAGCTAGGACCGGGCGGGAGCAAAGCCTTTGAGCGCACCGGGCATTGCGACCCATTCAAGTCCCCGAGGGGTAGGATTGTTTCAATCATCGCTAGGACCGATGCGACTTCGCCTCACAATACACTCTTTCTGGGGGGGCACCTCCTTCACACCTAGTACACAGCAATAATAATTCAGCTTAATTGATTTGATTTTAGTTGGTCAACACGTATATGTAACATATAATTGGAGCGGTTCTTTCGAATATGAATTTAGCCTTTGTACAGTCCCGTCTGTTATCTCTTCTTCTGCAAATGAATTTACGGTGCAATGTGACAGAAAAGCCAATTTACATTTATTGTGTTATTTTGTAGATCCAAGACTGTAGCGTTGTTGTAAGCAGCTACCCACTTGCACCGATGGAGTTGCCTCAATGTGTGGATTGTGGCGTTTCCGTGCAACATATAATTAAGTGGTATGTTTCGAATCAGAGGGTTTGTCGCGTCTTTTAAAGCTACTTGTTAAGGTATTGATAGTACCTCTAGATGAGCCTCCAACTTGTTTTGAAAGGTTTGTAGTTTTGTATGGGTCAGTGTAGGTTGACCCCACTGGGCAAGCGAACTTAAAGCCCTTACTTACGCGTCTTTTACATGAGGATGGTACGATGGTAACAGAATCCATTTCACAAAAGAGTAGCACGGGATACAACGACGTGATTGTAGCCAGATTATGTGCCACAATTTTAGTTTTCTTTCTAGTTTGGCATAATTTTTTTAATGACAGACTTTTGGACATCTCCACCAAGGCTTTTTAATGGAGTTTTATCATGCAATAAGAAACTGTGCAATTGTGTGCTACTAAGTTTGGAAGCATTGAAACCCATACGCATCATGTTATATTGATCGGCCATCAGGCCCGAGCGCCAACAAATCTGGAAAGCATTCCAATACCATGTTACGTGGTGGCGGCGGAATATGTTGAAGAAGAATGGTGAAGTAATAACCCTGAGGAACCCTTGCCGTTATAGAACGCCTAATGAAGGTAGTGGTTTTCCATGGAACTAACTATGAACGATCATTCAGCGAGAAATAATCTTGAGATGACGTTGATGAGGTATATTAGCAGTTCAAGCGTTATCACCTTAAATATTAGTCTTTCATTCCACACACTGTCGAAGGCTTTTGCGACGTCACGTCAAGGAAGACAGCCGCCTTTATCTGCTTTTTACAGATTGTTTTAAACGAATAATCACAACTTTCAACCACTCGAGCCAATTGGTGGACATACGAGGGTTTGGCACAGAATCCAAATTGCTCATCAGGCAGAACGTTGCTAGTCTCGTCTTCATGGAATTAAATTAAAGCCAGAATAATCTTTTCACGTGTGTTTGATAGAAAGAAAGACGGCTTATAAGTTGCTAGCTATGGAGATTCAGATGATCTTGGCTAGGACCACGGTCGCCTCCAACCTTCAATCGAATTCGTCATCACTAATGTTGATGAAGTATCGTGCCTGAATAATTTCAGTAGGGTACAGTATTTTTTTCTACCTTCTACTTTAACAAAAATCTATGATCCTACTGTAATATCCAACATTACTCACGCAAAACCAATTTATTAATACTAATTTAACACACAAACACATGACAACACCGATACATTATGTATAGCTAAAGAATATATTCGAGCTTAATCCGGAATATCGTCTGTCCAACCAAACGCTTTACCCACATAATGTATGAATGTTTGGTTTGTTTGAATTTAGTCAAAAGGCGAATAATGTGTCCTAATAATGTGTCCTGCTCTTTTCTGCCATCCTCGTGATACATTTAAACAATGAATGTGTTACGGAACAAATAATAATAATAATAATAATAATAATAATAATAATAATAATAATAATAATAATAATAAAAATGGTTCCAAAAAAACTACTCTTAAGTATTTCAGTATTACACCCAATACACACTTAAATAGTCATGTAAAGAGGGAAATAAATATGCTATTTAAAAGTAGATAAACAATTAACGACTCGAAATGGGCGGAGCTTAAAACGATCGATAGGTCACATGACTAGAGTTGGGTATAAATCCTCATTTCGCAAGTTGGCGCCTGCTGTACGGCGCATCACTTATCACGCTCTAACTTTTATTCGATTCAATATTTGGACAATACTTAAATGAATAATATTTAGAAAATGTATCATTCCCTGTAATAGCGATTATTTCGATTTTTTGACACAGTCGTTAGCTTGTTATAACAATGTACGCATCACACATGTGAAAATTATCAATAACTAAAGTTTTCTCAACAATTTATTTGACAAAAAACTACTGATCGGACTTCGACATGAATTCTTTGTTAAAATGCATCAGATTGTTTAGAAAAGAAATATACTTACTTTCTAGATAGAAAGTGCACTGAACGAAAATTTGCAACATAGAGTAATATGCAGCGTGCACTTTTTCACGGCTCATCCGCACGTCAAGAGTGCGTATTTTAGATAAAAACACATACCCTGCATCCTCTATGCTGCAAAGTTTGTCATGAACTTTCTATCTAGAAAGTTAGTTTATTTCTGTTTAAAACAGTCTGGTGCATATTTTAAAGAGGTCTTGTCGAAATCCGATCAGAAGTTTTTTGTCAAATAAATTGTTGAGAAAACTTTAGTCATTGCTAATTTTCACATGTATGATGCGAACATTGTTATAACAAGCTAACGACTTTAAAAAAATCAATATATTCGCTATTACAAGGAATAATATATTTTCTAAATATTATTCATTTAAAGGGGCTAAAAACCACAAAAATTATTATTTACCACGTGATCTATAGCACAATACTACACTTGAATGACCGTTTAAAAAATTATATCTTGTAACTGTGATTTAACACGAATTTTTTAATTTTTTTGATCCAGAAATTGGCGAAAATTGGTGTTTTGGAAAATTTTCTAAATCGGCTTTAACCTGCTTCTTTTTTGGTCCACATAGATACTAGAGCATAGTACCAATCTAAAATACCCCTTTATAACATCGTGTCTTGAAACTGTGCCCAAATATACCCTCAAACACGCAAAAATATGCATTCCAAAATCACACCCCATCTTGGTAATCAGCATATTTTGACCGAACTACTTGCCCAAATTACAAAACAAAATATAGAGAATTTACAGAAAAGGCTGTCGAGTACGTCAATAATGGCCAATTTTTTTTTTTATCAAAATCCTCCAAGGTCACGGGGCATAAAGATCGTCCCCATGTTATTTCTTATGGGAGATTTTTGCCGATGGGACCTAGCTCGAAAAATGTCATGTTGGACAATTTTTTGGGAGGTCATGGTGGCCCCAATAATTTTTCTGTTAATTGCTAAATTCATTACTAGTTAGCCTGAATGAAATATATTTTTTGAGTTTAGCGGTTAAATACCCCTTTAAATATTGTCCAAATAATGAATAGAATAAAAGTTAGAGCGTGATAAGTGTTGCGCCGTTCAGCAGGCGCCAACTTGCGAAATGAGGATTTATACCCATTCATTCCGCCATGTTTCCTCGTGACGTCAGGAGGCGGGTATATTATTTTAAGTCGTCAATTATGTACTCTAAAAATTGTATTTAACTACAAATGTTAATTTAGGATTTTCCTTTAATTCATCAAGGAATAAAACAAAAACAAATATGAATATCTAAGAGATATGATGGATGACACGACACAAGCCGTCCGCGTACGATTAGGGCGCCAGTCCGAAGAAATAGTATGATACGTTAAGCAACAGAAATCATGAGACAGTCATCTGCCAAACAGAAGCGTCCAGCTCAATATTAATCAGTACTTCCCTGCTGAAAAATCTTGTCAAGAACATGGCAAGATTGTAGTGTGAGATCTTATATTATTCTTGCCAAGATCTTGCGAACATCTTGCCAAGCTCTTGGCAAGATTGTGGTTGGTCTATTTATGCGGTACCGTATTCCGTACTTTATGCAATTTCGATACACACTATGCCACCTTATTAGATGTTTATCTGTGACTTGTTAATCTAGGTCCTGTGAACATGAAGCAAGTAGGCATGCATGCAGGACAGGCCTTACCCTATAGTGCCAGGCATATGACTGTTAGTCAACTGTCACCTACTACAATAATAAGTGGTTGGAAATACTCACATAGCCTGAGGCCTGTACTGTTACTGTACAAGACGATGGCAGCTCTCTGTAGCAATTTATGTGAATGTGGCCTTTGCCTAACATGTAGACTAGGTCTATATTTTATCAACTGTCTACTCTAGTTCAAAATAAAGTAAAACAATGAGAACGCACAAATGTAGGCTTAGCTTGTTTGCAGCTATAATTGTTTGATGACGTTCAAGATGCTTACACCAGGTGACAGTTTTGTTTTAAATCTTATAAGATTTTGACAAGATCTTGTTTTAAACCCAAGATATTCACATCAAAATCTTGTTTCAAACCGAGTTCTTGGCAAGATCTTCAAGATCTTGCAAATTCTTGACAAGATTTTTCAGCAGGGTTATCTCTTACATTAATTACATCAATTTTATCGTTACTTGCGCAGTTTTTACCTAAAATTACAACTTTATAATATGTCTGCCACGTATTGACTGCGCACAAAACACTCCACAAATATTTCCCGATTATTCTTATTATCTTCATGCCATCGCTACGGGTTTGCATGAGATGTGTGGGACACGACGGGCGGGACATTCTGCGAGCTAACGAATCAGAGTATCGCATAATAGAACAGCTGTGATATTAGGTCGGGATGCACCTCGCGAGTATTTGGGTCAAGGCACGGTATATCGGATGTTGACATGCTCCAAATTGAACGCAGCAAGCACGGTGGTATTGACGATGATAATTATGGATATGTGGGATTAGATTATATGGAAGGATGAAAAACGCCGGTAGGTCTATTGTAGTCCCAATCACAGACATCTCTTAGTTAGATTATGTGGAAGGATGAAAAACGCATGAAGGTCTATTACCGCAGGAACCAACTGAATCACCAGTTCCACTACCACCATCATCAATTCGATTCGACCTCCACCCAACCCAGTCTAAGGTTGTCTTACACAACCCTAAAACTTTTGACATTTTCTATCCTTTAGAGCGCATGTCTTCCCGGTACAAGTGTACCCAACTCCCGGGTCATTGTATTCCGGGTGGCCCAGTGACTGCAGCCCGATCGATTCTAAGCGCTGTACAAATTTAGGCGTTCGGAGTAAAGGGTTCAAGATAATGACGTTTTAAAATTGCATTGGTTAAAGTGGCCACGGCTTGACATACGTTTATCTTGTTACCCTGGCAATTTAGTTTGCATTGGGGTCGCGTTAACTAACGCTAATGCGCAATATCTTCTAAAACGTTGGATGTGACGTTAGCTAATCGTTATGTTCGGTATTCAACAATCGTTTTTGTTTTTAAATATGAACTGAACAGGAAGTCTTGTTGTTATTCTAATATGACAAGAATTATAACTGCCCACAGTTTTGTAATGACTAATTTTACTAAAATATATTGAGAAATCGTCGTACTGCTAACGTGGCTAAAAAATATTGACCTCAACTATCAGAAACTTTATCTTTAAGATACACAGTGTACTGTATGTATGGTAAACAAATAACATTTTAAAAGTTAATGTTTACACAGGGGCGGAAACAGGGGGCGGGAGGGGGAGCGCCGCCCCCATGACAAAAAAAATCGAAATTTTGAATAATCATTATTTATTCATCGTTAAAAAGACGTGATATTTCAGTTATTTTATTGATGGTTTTCATTGAAAATGGAGTTGATACCGAACTTAAGCGCGAAAGCGTCCAATTTTGTGTGATTTGACGTTTGTTGCCATGCTGTGTGTTGTGTAAAGCAAGACGCGCGCTCCGACACATGCGCTCGACATGACGACAAAACAAATTGACGCACACACACAACATTGTTTCGGTATTGCATCCAGACCACAACTTTTTTCTAAAACGCACCAAATGCACTCTAAAAACTGTTTTCAAAATTTTTCGCCATTTTTCGCCTGCGCCGCTAAAAATGAGGGGCTCCGCCCCCCATACTCTCCGTGCTTTGTCCCTTTCCCACGGATGTACATGCACGCGCCAATCCCCCCCCCCCATGATTATGTCCTAGATCCGCCCCTGTGTATACGAATATATAGAATACTGTATACGGTATATAGGTCGCTCGGACGTTTTATTACAGAGAACTACAATTTTAATACGTGCTATACCGGCAAAGATATAGTTGACATAGTTGAAGTTGTCTTTAGTAAACGGCAGATTACTGGTATTGGATCATATACAATTGTTCTTGTATTCCTTTTTTCAAAGTCTGCACACATCCAATATCACATAAACCAAATATGACAATTTTGGCATTTCAAATGTTATTCGAAACTCGAAATTGAATCACTTATTATTGAAAGGGCATTAGTCCAAAAACATAGTTCTGAGATAATCAAGTAAATGTTCTTTATAATTCACCTTATTATTTTAGGCTCAAATTTACTTTTATTTCCAGTAAAGGTATGGAATAGCTTTATAACGTGTGAAAACAGAAATTTAAAAATCACAACGTGTCGGCGGGGAAATGAATTTTAAAAGTCGTGGACTTACGCCCGCTCAAAAATAAACCAGGTTTATGAATTTTTTTTGAATGAAAACACATTTTGTAAATGCTTATTTTACATTATTTTATTTTATTCTTATACAACATTGTTCATTCGACATCCTGTTCAGCGGTTTCTAGTCCCGACGTTTGCCAATCCAGAATTTCTCTGTAAAAAGTCCATGTGTTGTGGCTCTACATACCGGATCACGGATCTAATATCATCCATCTTCTTTTCGTTGATCGTTACCCCAAGCTCTGTGTAAGCGAGTTCATGGGGTAATGCAACATGTGTCCGATTAAGGGTGGGAAGCATCATCGAAAAAGTATGTTTCACTAGTCCTCCAATGCATGAACTTGTGGTGACAGTACCACAAAGCTGATTTGAGTACTCAAACTGCATGTACTCGGTTGGCTTGAAGTGAACCTTTTGTTCTTTGCGGACTTTACGGCCCATGGTCTCAATGGAGAGAACTGTCTTTTTGTAGACTTTCGGCCACCACTTTTTAAAATCTATTATATCTTCCGAGAGAACCATTTTTATTTCAATGTTGTTACTTTTCGAAGCATTGGCAATAATCTCGCAGTACTCCTTTGGTGTGTATATACGGTCGTGTTTTTTGATTACTCTTTTAACCACACCAAATGTACGGTCACAAGGTAAAAACGAATGACCCCTTACAGGAAAATAATGGACAACTTTTTCAAATTTTCCAGTATCCACAAGAGCCATAAGAAATCGGATCATTGTGTGGTTTTTATTTTGTCCTCCGCATCCATCAGAAAAAATGTACAACTTTTTAACTGTAGGTGGTACATATGTCTTGAGAAAATCAAGTACAAAACTACAGACTTCGTTTGGTCCTTTGTTACCAATACCTTCATGGTACATATAAAAATGTTGCCTTCCCAGTTTTTAAGTTATTTACGCAGAATGCATTGACCCAAAGTTGTCGTAAATACAAAAAAAAATACATTAAATAAATATAGGCAGTAGCACCAACCTTATATCAACAGTTGCACCAACTTATATTCTCGTTTACTTTTGAAAGGGCTGAAGTAATGGACTAACGCCTTTCAAAACTAAACGATATATTCAAATGGAAAAACAACATGGAAAGAGCAATGGCACTTCTGCCCTTTCAATGCCAAACGATGCGTCTACGTCTCAGCTACAAAAATGCATAGCTAACTCAAAACCCATATTTTTGGACTTACGCCCTTTCAAAAATAAGTGATTCAATTGATCTAGAACATTTAAATTGTGAAGGACTATAACTAGATGAATTCAGATAGTACCCTGGTATTTAGCCTCTTACCTATTCATATAGTTGGATTCACATAATTATTAGCTGTAAATAGATTAAGTTAATGTTTTAAGTCGATAGTGTTGAGTAATATTAGGGATGAATTATTTGCTTATTAGACGAGGGAGCGCAGTGACGGTCTTTGAATTTAAGTCAAACGGCACTTATTCTGTCCCAGTGTTTGCGAATGAGTGACATGACTTTGTACACAGAAATTAAGCCGAATCGCTGATATTTATCGAATTATGTTTAACAGGCGGTGAATGCATGCATTGACCAAGGTGTATCGAATCTTACATGCTATAGGTTCCCCAACATTCCACTATAGGAGATTGAGCAAACATTGCAATCTTTCCATGTGTTCTGTAATGGTTATGTTTTCCATAGTACTGTATATTATGCATTTCAAAATATGTTCTATAATTTTTTTATACAATCCAGAAATTTGAATGATATATCTCGACCGTTGTTTGAACCCGGGTCTCCAACATTCAGGGTACAAAAGCGCTTTAGCCAACTAGACTAGGAAAGCGCCAAAGACGTTGTTAGGCGAGTGATCGAGTCATGTCATGTGTTGAGTACCCGGGAACATTTGCATTTAAGTAAGTTGATTGCTGTTTAAGGTATAAATGATATAGGGTTTTGAGTTAAGATGGTATACGGGCGCGTCAACTGTGAGGCCATAATGCGCTACTCTAGCCTATGATAGACTAGGGACTAGGGAGGAAAGACCCATGCTGGATCCAGCCTTATGTAGGATGAGGAAAGGGAATGTTACCGGGTACTCAACACATGACTCGTTCAATCGTCAAACAACGACTTTAGCGTACTACGTTTATTAGACGAGGGAGCGCAGCGACTTATCCTACAATATTCAAGTCAAACGGCATTTATTCTGTCCCGGTGTTTGTGAGTGAGTGACTGTGTACGCCGAAAATCAGCCAAATCACTGAATTTATTGCACTGAAATTTGAAACAGACATCGGTGACCACTAAACTGAGAACTATTAACAAAATCAGCAACGCCCGTTGCAATTTAAACCTCCAAGAAATGAAAAAAGAAAAAATAGGCTGTGAATGTGTAGGATTCAATTAAACGACAATGGTTTTGTTCTTCAAGAAGTCATTTTTATCAAATCTTACGCTCAAGGTTCTGCAACATTTCCCTGGGAGATGGGTAAATCTTGCAATATTACTTAACTGTAGTTTATTGTTGTGGCTGCAATTATATAATTAGATTTTTGTAGTTGTCCTCCTTTATAAATAAGTTTTTAACTGAATAGGATAGACGTTAAATAAATAAATAAATAAAACATCTTTACACGTATTTCGTACTGGCTATGATTTCCATAGTACTGTATATGCTTTTCAAAACATGTTATTTAATTTTTTAATACAACTCCCGACCGTTGTTTAAACCCCGGGCCGGGTCTCCAGCATTCCGGGTATAAAGGCGCTTTAGACATCTAGACTATTGGAAAGCGCCAAAGTCGTTCGACGAGTGGGCGGAGTCATGTGTTGAGTACCCGGGAACATTTGCATTAAAATTGATTGATATATGTAGTACCTACATGGTATAATGATAGGGTTTTAAGTTTAGTTTATATAAGGGCGCGCCAACTGTAAGGCCATAATGCGCCACTCCAGCCTACGATAGGCTAGGCAGGCCTAAGTAGGGGAAAGAAAGGGCATGTTACCGGTCTCAAACGTATGGCTCACTCACTCGTCTAGTAACGACTGACTTTTTTTCTAGTAAGGCCTACTAGCGTTCGACGCGAGCTAGAACAAGGGTTGAAATATGCATTGAAATCGCAACCGTCGTTGCAAACCCGCGTCCATCGCTTGTGTATAATAAATAACTTATATAGAGTTTGAACTAACGTGGTTTGACGCAAATTTTAAGTTTTCATAGAACCATTTTACAGACACTACATTTCCTTCGGAATGTTATTTGTGGAAGGTTGCTTGTGGATCACTACTCATAAACAGCACTAACCTGTTGGCATGAGGAGGGATGTTCAGTGAGCTGTATGGAACCGCACAAGTCTTTAGAGCTACCTCCGCCGGTAAGAGGATCTTCATAGTTTCAATCTAAGGTTTGGTTTAGATACAGCTCTCCATGGTTTGTGTGTTTCCATATCCTGCAGAATCACCAACTACATTGTTTCTTACACTTTTCCATCTTTTCTATTTAAATATGTACTATTTATTCATGCATTTTCCTTACAATTTTAAATATTCCCTTAAAATAATTACTCACTATATCTCACACAATTGTCTACAAACTTACAAGTAATAACTCGCGTTGATTAACGGTCAAGTTTACTACCCATTCATTAACGGTGAGTTTACGGTCCCCATAGCAACTGACCTGACCGTATTACCTAGAAGGGGGAGTCCTGCACGTTGTGTGAGCGCTTTGCAGGACAATTCATTGTTTGTTTACTGTTCGACTACATCGCGCACTATAGACGGTATCGATTGGCATTGCCGTAATCCAAGTAAATATCGACCAATTACATGTTTACCAACTATAAGTTATATAAAATATTGACTTCATGCATAATAGTCCAGTCAAATAAGACCGTATATTGGCGTTTAGATGAAAACATTACCAATAAGCTGAAATTTTGCAGATACCTTCTTAACACCTTCCTAAACAAGATACTAAAACTATGATCGGACTGGAGCTTCGGCCGCCATATTGGAAAATGGCGGCCAAAAGTGTTTGTTATCGAATATCTACAAAATGGTTGGAGATAGAGAAGACATTACACTTGCAAAAGTATCCCCTTTATAATTATCTACAAAAATGGCGTCCAACATATTCTCGTTAGAGACAACGGTTACATTACAAAATCATGGTTTATATGTTGCTTATTGGAGTATCAGCTGATTTCCTAATTTTCATGCGCAGCATCAAACAAATCCCGGTTAATCCGTGAGAAATAGATTTAAACACAAAAGGACTTTTGCACGGTGTTCATGAAAGCTTCCATTAGTATTTAAAAAAATCAGGTCAGCGAAATCGGATTTTGCATCTACTCGAAATTTCGGGTTTTCCATTGTTGCATTTCCTCAAAAATGCCATATTTGACTGTCCATTATTAAGCACTAAATCGCATTAGAGTAAAATTATTTCTACGCACATTAAAGTGACTTTAATAACGATCCTATTACAACCAAAGTTTTAATCTAATATGGCTGCTAATTCCTAATATCTACAACATCAAAGTGAATGATGTAACAAAAAGAGTGTAAGAACAGCACGAAAACAGTATTCATATTATGAATATTAGGAATTAGCAGCCATATTGGATTAAAACTTTGGTTGTGATCGGATCGTTTTTTACGTCATTTCAATGTGCACAGATTTTTTTTCCTCCAGTGCTATTTAGTGCTTAATAATCGACAGGCAATTATGGCATTTTTGAAGAAACACCAACAATGGAAAACCCCAAATTCCGGGTAAATGTACAATCCGATTGCGCAGACCTGATTTTTCAAATACTAATGGAGAACCTGGAGAACCTTGGACCTTGAGAACAACACTAAAACTAAATATAAAAAATCAACAGATATCTACCGGTAAACGTGGCATTTTAAAGGTGACTTATTTAGCCCATTATGTTTTTGTGTGTCTCTTAACCCACGAATAAACCTTAACTTTTTTTATCACACCACTACATAATGACTTAATTCTGAATACGTTAATTATATATTTTTATTATTTAGATAAGACTTTCATTTTTATAAGCTGAAAGTTGCATCAATAATAATGGCGTGAAAAAACGAGCCACTACGTCACTATATGGTATTGTTGCGAATCGGCCAATGAGGTTATGCCCAACAGTGATGTTAACTTTGTAGTCTAGAAGACGGTAGTTTATTCATTGATCCAAAGGCATTAAATAACTTTGTTCAATGGTCAACAGTGCTCTAGCGTGCTCTAGACCTAGATCTTGACGTCACGTGCTGTTTGCGCGGGAAATAAAATACTACACAATTTGAGACTCAATAGAATTTAAAATATTTACTTTAAATTGCTTTTAATTGCTGTGATGGCATTTTTAATGGGTTTTCTATTCATTTCTTATACCCACGTCAATATGTGCACTTGGTGCATATTCCCTATCCTTAATGAGTCTACATTCGGATTTAAAAATAAGGATAATAATATGGTATGTCACACAATCACTTACCTATTCTACATGGATGACCTAAAGGTATATGCATCAAATTTTGCTCTACTAAACAGTTTAATCAATACAACATTAGAATTTAGTCAAGATATCTGCATGGAGTTTGGAGTAGACAAATGTAAGACGCTACATATCGAAAGGGGTAAGGTTACGGAAGCAGTGGAGTTCCAATTGTGGAAATATGTGAGATGTGAGGTGAGGTGGCTTGTAAATATAGGTTAGTATGTGTAGGCTTCCGGTAGACGGCGCGATCAATTCGACCATTATCTAATCTTGTCAATAACAAATCAATAAAGGGTAACTGTTTTTCGACTTCTACCTCAATTGTCAATTGAATACTTGGATGGATGCTGTTTAAATGGATGTGAAAATCGTGTAATTCTTCTCGAGTGAAAGGTAACCCGCAGTACACACAGACTATGTCATCTATATAGCGCTTCCATAGGACAGTTTTATAGCAAATGTAGTCAAAGCCTTGGTCTCGAAAATGCTCGAGAAAGATGTTGGCGATGACCGGGCTCAACGGACTACCCATATCGGACTTCCTTCAGATTATTCGTATATATTGTCCTCGAAAGAAAAGAATGTTTTGTTGAGACAATGCTCAGCTAGTTTGACGATGTGTGGAGCAAGGGGAATGATTTCCGTCAACATAAAAAATGATTTACCACATCATCTTTAGCACAATACTACACTAAAATGACTGTTTAAAAAATTATATCTTGCAACTGTGATTTTACACGAATTGTTTAATTTTTTGATCCAGAAATTTGTGAAAATTTTCGTTTTGGGAAATTTTGTTAATCAGATTTAACCTGCTTTTTTTTTACATTGACACTAGAGCATCGTACCGCAATCTGAAATGGCCCATTATAACACCGTTTCTTTAAACTGTGCACAGATTTACACTCAAGCACGCAAAAATATTCATTCCAAAACCACACCCCGTCTTGGTAATAAGATATTTCCACCGAGCCCTTGCCCAAATTACAAAACATAATATAAAGGATTTACAGAAAAGGCTGTAGAGTACGTTAATAATGGCCAATATTTTTCGCATAAAGATTGTCCCCATGTTATTTCTTATGGGAGGTCATTGCCGATTAGACCTAGCTCGAAAAATACCAAATTTGACATATTTTGGAGGGGTCATGGTGGACCCAATAATTTTTCTGTAAACTAAGGCCACACTCATATTTTTTTATTTATTTTTATTTTGCACCATACAAACCTTTATAACTTTAGCTTAGTACCATGCAAATATCGCGAAAAAAACATTTTATCTCCATAGTAGGAACATAATAATAAATTCAAAATTCATAACTAGTTAGCCGGAATGAAATATGTTTTTTGAGTTTAGCGTAATCGGATGCTAGGACAACAGATTGCAAAGTTAAACTATTATTCTCATCGTTATCAAAAACACTACATGTTACGACTTTCAAAAGTATGTGGCTGCAAAAAAATTAAGCCGCTGTGAACATTTTATTTGAACAAATTAAAAAAACTAACTAGTATTCCTGATAAAGTATAGGTTATTTGGATAACTGCGGATTTTGCTGTGCATGTTAGTAGCTTCCTAAATATCGGTCCAGAAGATTGGCCCCTGCGCGACAAACACACAGACGTGCGTACATACAGAATACCTATATAAAACAGAGAGAGTGCCATAAGAGTTGCCATAAAGACTAACTCGTATCCATTGAGAACAATTAATCACTTGTTGTACGAGTGTCGTTGTTTGTCGTGTGTGTCGGTATTGCATTTTGTGTGTGTTTATTGATGCAACTTGTTCGACTAATTCAACTGGAAAATACGCTCCAAGCGTTAATTTTGTTATTATTTCCAGTATGGTTGATTTTACAATTAGTCAAATCGTAATAATAATGTCAATTAATTTTGTGAAGGTAAAGGGGTATATAAGGTGAAGTTAGTAAAACACTAGTTTGTTTTCTAACACAAACATGAGCCTATAAGACCAGTGCATTTACGCCATTTCAGGTGCAAACCAAGACATTTAAAGTTACTAAGCAAAACCTGTGGGGATATGTTCAGACAACCTCCTCAAACATTTTCTGGAAGTTCCCACTCGTTCCCGCATGGGATACACCTGTAAACCTGGTATAGCTGCGCCATGTTGAAAAACACACTTTGATCGTGATTGTTCCGTCATCATACGTGGTAGAAACTCTATCAGCTCTAGGTTTGGCTCAGATTTTGTCAGTAGAGGTAATACACAATGGCTCGCATGTGCACACTATGTTGGTGCCATTGGATCGATATGTCCTTGCCGCCCCGCACCTTACAATTGCCGAGTGCAAGCTCGTCGTGATGGGATGGATTCAGAAAAGGTGCTGGAATAGCTGCATCTGCACCACCCATTTGAGAGGAGCTCGCCACTATAACGAAATAATGCAGATGCTTGGTAGTGGTGGGTGTAGAATGAATGCGCGGTAAAAGGAATGTCGCCTTTGTGTATGAAAGAGAAATATCTTTTACCAACGCAAGCAAAAATTATCTGTGCTAGATCACAGAGTTCCTCCGTATGCAAGATCCACGCTGAGCTAGCGTGAATAGAATTGACAAAGTTGTTATGTTGGGAAAACAATTTCGAGACACCTGCATTCTTTCGTCGGGACCACTATACTAGTTGCAATCGCAACAGGCAGAATAGCCAACGACAAAGTAAACTGTGATAATGCGCTAGAAATTGGAACAGCAGCAATGAACCCTATGAAGGGAATCCCTATCAGTGATTTTCACCTACGGAGAAAAGACAACATAGTTACACTGCCATGTTCCACAAAGGGAATGATTGTCCGAGAAAAACTTGTTGCCTTAAACCCAGTGCAGTTATTCCATCGTATGCTATGTACTGTATGAAGTGAGGAAGAATTAAATGTTAACCTTACCTTTGAGCTTAAAGAGCTACCACAAGCATTATGTGATGGCATTTCCAAGCGAACTGGCACCAAATCTTCTCTTGATGTCCGTTTTCTCTAAACTGAAGAATATTAATGATATACCAGTCCCTCAGAGATACATAATAGAAATAGATGGTTGATACCTTCTCCCTCAAATTCCCTGGTTACGTACAGAAACATGTGGAAACATATGCTCCACATACGTGTCATACATCACTCAAAGGTAGCAACCAAACGCAATAATTGTGGAACTCGACTGATACATGCAATCTTCCACTGAAAGTTCTGCACATGCTCGTCGAGCAGCTAAAGACACTTCGATCGATGTCCTTGTTGAAGAAAATGAACGATCTGTCACAACTCAAGATAAGTTTTTGACCAATTCACATCTCATCAACTACTTGCTTCTGATATGCAAGCGGTTCAAGCCCCTGCGGACGCAGACAGGCTCATTGTGAAGACAGCCCTGGATCACGCAAAATGCGGAGAGCGCACCTGGTTCGTTGGGCAAGACACATACCTTAGAGGTCTACTCATTGCACTCACAGATACTAACTCAGATGTGAAAATGTTGGTGCCTGGAAGTAGAGACAAACCAAAAAGGTTGCACCAAATCTCTACAAGTAGAAGCTGGAGAAGTCGTCGCCTCAGAGCTTATTTGTCAATATCCACTGCATTTGGTCCATATTTATCATTCGTTGCTACCGTAGGCCTAAACGAGAGGTAGGTTCGTTCAATATACCAGCCTGATAGTTCCGGTTAGTGGTTATTTGTTCAATATCCCTCCTTTGCATGTAACGATGCGGGATATTGAACAAACAAATATTCACTGGATGAGATAGTCTATTGAACACAATTTTACCCATCTTAAAAAAGTTTAAATTGTCTACATAACAAACTTGTTCTTAGGCGATTTAAGCCATTTTCCCTATCACTTTTCACATTTTAATGGGTATTGAACAAATACGACTCTAAATGATTCTTCCTGACATTTTTCTTGTTCAATATCCAATCAGAGATACCTAGTTTGGGCAGCCTGATTACCCAAATGAAAAATGGTACTTGATTATACATTTAACAGCACTATATTGAGAATTTTAAAACAAAAAGTGAGAATACTATCCCTTTTGGTATTGGATTGGATTGGTATAGAATCAAATCTTTAAAACTTATTTTCTTCAAATAGCAAAAATTTATATTGAATAACTAAGTTAAACCACACAATCATGCTACTCATCCACGCCATATTAGGGTAGGATTCAACTTCCTGAATCCATAATCAGGAAAAGTTCTACCCATACAAAAAACTAAAATCGCAGGAGATACATAATATCAGCTCTATAATATGCGGGAAACAACTAGAAGGGCTATAAATAAGAGACGAGCGAAAATTTTCCTCAAAACAATTGCTCGGCAACCAGGTACGGGAAACTTTGATCTCGGCTCTCTTCCCCTCATATCAGCAGTAGCCCGGACATGACTTCTCCAAGTGCAGAAATGGCGAGGTGTTAATCTAGCACCAACAGATTTGGTTTGGGTGAATGAAAATGGTTCACTCGTCCCAATCACCAGCCTCAAGGCACCAGCGCCACAAGACTTTGAGCAGAACTTGGTAGAGGCTTAATTCTCAAGCCTCCATTTGCAAGAACAACAGCTTACCAAAATGGCTTCTACTACAGGACTTGTAATGAATGGAATGCTCTTCCTTTGGAGTTAAGGGAGATTCGCTCATTAGACTCTTTTAAATCTGTCCTAAGCACACATGTTTTTGCATTACAAAGATAATTCTACAGTTTCTTTTAACTGATTAATTTTTATAATAATTCATTGAAATGTATATTTATTTACTTATTTTCTATGTTTTATAGGTTTACTTATTATAATATTGTTATCTTTTATTATATTCGTTGTTATATGGTTGGCTTAGCAGTCCCCAAGTGTGTTTGGAGCTTTGCTCTTTTCTGCCACCCTCGTGATACATTTAATCAATGAATGTGTTACGGAACAAATAATAATAATATTAATAATAATAATAATAAAAATAATAAAAATAATAATAATAATAATAATAATAATAATAATAATAATAATAATAATAATAATAATAATAATAATAATAATAATAATAATAATAATAATACAAACAAATAGTTTACACCAACTGGACATTAACAAGAATTTATTCATCAAAATGCAGAAAGCGGTTATAATTTGTACATGCCATATAGTCCGAAAATTCCTCAATGACAATGTTTTATACTAGGGAAACGCCAAAGTCGTTGTTAGACGAGTGAGTGAGCCATGTGTTGAGTACCCGGTAACATTCCCTTTTCTTCCCCCTACTTTTGGCCTCCCTAGCCTATCATAGGCTACAGTGGAGCATTATGGCCTAAGCTATGACCTAAACTTAAATACCCTATTATTTATACGAATATTATAATCAAACTTAAATGCAAATGTTCCGGCGCACTCAACACATGGCTCACTCACTCGTCTAACAACGACTTTGGCGTTTCCCTAGTAATATTCGTATAAATAATAGGGTATTTAAGTTTAGGTCATAGCTTAGGCCATAATGCTCCACTGTAGCCTATGATAGGCTAGGGAGGCCAAAGGTAGGGGGAAGAAAAGGAATGTTACCGGGTACTCAACACATGGCTCACTCACTCGTCTAACAACGACTTTGGCGTTTCCCTAGTTTTATAAACAAACAGAAAGCACGCCAATTAATGGCGGCGTAGAATGTGTGTTTTGTTTGCAAAAATAACAAATTAAACACGGCCCATACTATGTTTTAATTATTCCTGTTTGATCTTTAATTGTTTGTACCAAGGCAGTGATCAAGATCCACGAATCTCAATGGAGTTTCTACAAACCATGGATGTAACTATTTTAAGTCCATGCACAAACCAATCGTATCTTCTGTCGCTAAACGCAAATTTGTATAGTATAAAAAATTACAAAAGACATAAAAATTGTATGGGATTATTCATGTACATCGTACTTTATTTCGCATGCCAACCATCTAGGTTAATAATATTAATTACAAATAAATAAATAATTTCTGTAGTGTTTTAACATTGCAGAATAGTATAAGTAGCCAGAACGAGCTAAGATTGCAAGGTTTACTCAATCTCCGTGCGGAGTTTTGGGTAATCTTGAGCGTGCAAGTTTCGATGCATCTTGGCCAGTGCCGCGCACCTCTTGACATTCCAAAAATTATAATTCTTCCCGAAAAAACATTGTTGTTAAAATAGAACCTACACATTTAAGCCCATTTATCAATTTATTATTTACCTACCTAAGGTCTCCCTAGCCTATCATAGACTAAAGTGGTGCATTATTACCTTACAGTTGACGTGCCCTTATACCAACTCAACTTAAAACCCCATTATCTATACCGATATAATTATCAAACTTAAATGCAAATGTTGCCGTGTACTCAACACATGACTCGCTCACTCGTCTAACAACGACTTTGGCGTTTCCCTAGTCGAGTTGGCTAAAGCGCACTTATAGCCGAAATGTGGGAGACGTGGGTTTAATGGTCGGAAAAGATTTTGTAATTTCTGGATTGTGTTTTTAAATTATTTAACATGTTTTGAAATGCATATAACGCAGTGTAGTCCATCATCTGTGACAATACTACGGAAAACATGGCCAGTAGGAAATACGTGAAAATATTGCAAGGTTTACTCAATCTACGAGCGGAATTTGGGGTACCTTGACGTCCAACATTCGATTAACCTTGGACACGGCATTTCACAGCCAGGTAAATAACAAACAAAATATATTATTTCAAAATGAAAACCATTGTCGTTAAAATAATTCCCATATATTTCAACGAATTTTTCAGTTTTTTATTTCTTGCAGGTTTAAATCGTAACAGATTGTGCTCATTTTGTTAGCAGTTCTCAGTTACCTGGTCACTGATGTCTGTTTAAAATTTCAGCTCGGTCTATTTGGCCGTTCGGCCGTATGAGCCTGGACAGACAGACAGACAGACATTTAACATTTTACAGAATTAATCACGACCAAGGACCGATCGAGTAGCGTTGTAGACTACGTTCGCTGCGCTCACTCGTCTAAAAACCATTTTATGTTGTATATTTTGTAAAGATTAAGATTAGTTTTTGATTTGAATGTTATGTTGAATACTGTATAGATTTTAGATAAGTTTTGAATATGAATGTTTTGTTATTATTATAGGCACATGTATTGCTTGACATAGTCCGCAATACATTGCATTTACTTGTACCGGTTTGTACCGGGATGTGGAAACATCTGAATAAAAAAAAAAAAATAATAAAAAGTCACTGTTTTTTTTTTTTTTTTTGGTTTTGTTTTTTTATGTCTCGCCATAACGTTCGAACGGAGGCTCGGATCAAGTTTAAATTTGGACCATCCGCAAGCTTCGTTCTCGATTGAATGCCATTAGATTTGTGGCAAAATCGTTCAAAAAGTTAAAAAGTTACATTTTCAAAGTTAATCAAAAGCTTTTTTTTCAAACTAAACGGCGACAAAATATGAGGCGGCCAAATCATTTAGAATGTCCGTCCGTCACGAATATGTTAATTTTATTTTGATCCGATAAGAAGTGTAGATGGAAATTACATTATAACAAAGTACTGTTACCATGGCAACGGAAAGTAGTGCAACGTTTTTGGCTCATGATAACTGTCGAACGGAGGTTCGGATCGAGTTGAAATTTGGACCATCCGCAAGCTTCGATCTGGATTGAATGCCATTAGTTTTGTGGCAAAATCATTCAAAAAGTTAAAAAGTTACATTAAAGTTAATCGAAAGTTTTTTTTTAAAACTAAACGGCGACAAAATCTGAGGTAGCCAAATCATTTAGACTGTCCGTCCGGTCACGAATATGTTAATTTTATTTTGATACATTATAACAAAAGTAACGTTACCATGGCAACGAAAAGTCGCACGGAGCAGGAGCTTTTTTGGCTCATGATAGCGGTGCACGAAGATTCAGATCAGGTTGAAATTCGGACCATCAACAAATTGTATAGCACGTGCTCGCTTATCAACGCGTCCAACTGAGCGTTTTCCTGGTAATAATAATAATAACTAGGTAAACGCTTAAGTCCCGCCGCGTTGTTGGATGAGCGTAATTGGTGCATTGAGCTGCCATGTGTTATGAGGATTTTCTGTTGTTCTGTGACAAAATTATTACAAAGTCGAATAATTTTTTTAAATTAAATTAAATTAATAAAAAATTGACTTTATTTTTTAATTTTTTTTATGAATCGTAATTTTAAAAAGGAAAAAATCGTAAAATTGCGATTTTCATAAGAAATAATTATTCGATTGCGCTCAAATTTTACAAGAATATATTAATTCATAAAATGAAGGTTCTGTGAAAAATTCATTACAATAGGATAAAGCATGTAGGTGTTATAAGTCAAAGACTTGTTTAAAAAAAGAAAAAACATGTAAAATTTCGATTTTCATGAGAAATAATTTTTCGATTGCGCTCAAATTTCACACGAATATCTTAATTCATAAAATAAAAGTTTTGTGAAAAAATCATTAAAATAAAATCGAATTAAGCATGTAGGTGTTATAAGTCGAAGAAATATTTTAAAAATTGAAAAAATTCGTAAAATGGCGATTTTCATGAGAAATAATTTTCCGATTGCGCTCAAAACGTGGCAGTTCTAAGTTCAGAGATTTCGAAGGTCTCCATAAAATTTCATCGCAATCGGAGTATCGGTTTAGCCGGAATCGTGTTAACAAACAGACAAAAATACAGAAAAAAAAAAAAAAAAAAACATTCCGGATTTTTTTCTCCAGTGTAGTGAAATGGAATCTTCGCTTTGCTCGCTACGCTCATCCAATAATAATAATAATAATAATAATAATAATAATAATAATAATAATAATAATGATGATAATAATAATAATAATAATAATAATAATAATAATAATAATAATAATAATAATAATAATAATAATAATAATAATAATAATAATAATAATAATAATAATAACTAGAAAACGCTCAGTTGGACGCGTTGATAAGCGAGCACGTGCTATAGCTAGACCCACATTGCACATTTTCTTAAATTTTAAAATTTGCGACGTTCGCTGTCCACAAGGCCATGTTTCCAATATTATTTATTATTGCCAAGGTATTTGGGTAAACCCGTGTGTAAACCTTTACTTTGTGGATAAAATCCACCGCCATCTAGAGGACCTTGACTTCTTGGGAAAACTATTTAAACTCTTTGGTGACAAATAATACACTCTTCCTCGAAAGTATTTTGATTACTTCTAGGTGGCAGTGCATTAGAAACTTCGCGCGTCTTTTCGTTGCCATGGCAACGTTACTTTTGTTATAATGTAATTTCCATCTACACTACTTATCGGATCAAAATAAAATTAACATATTCGTGACCGGACGGACATTCTAAATGATTTGGCCACCTCAGATTTTGTCGCCGTTTAGTTTTAAAAAAAACTTTTGATTAACTTTAATGTAACTTTTTAACTTTTTGAACGATTTTGCCACAAAACTAATGGCATTCAATCGAGAACGAAGCTTGCGGAATGGTCAAAATTTCAACTCGATCCGAGCCTCCGTTCGAACGTTATGGTGAGACATACAAACAAACAAACAAACAAAAAAAACAAAAAAACAAAAAAACAAAAAAACGAAAAAAAAAAAAAAAACAAACCAGTGACTAATTTTTCCGGCAGAGTCAAATGGAAGCACTCGCTTCGCTCGCTTAATAATAATAATAATAATAATAATAATAACAATAATAATAATAATAATAATAATAATAATAATAATAATAATAATAATCATCTAGTTTATGGAACAGCCTCAGTCATTACAGACAAGCTTGTGAAAAAAGAACAATCAGTTTATAAAAACAATCGTATTACACCAAAGTGGAAAATAAGAATACAAAAACAAATTGATTCATGGCGAAAAGACCTATCCTTGTTTTATGAAATAAGAACTAAAATTAATCTTTCGTATAAACTTACTGTAAAGAAACGGCAACTTTTTGAAAAGTATAGTATACACAAGTCCCAAGATGCGGTTCAAGTAGAAGAGCAATTGAAACAGAAGATTCAGGCCAAAGCTCAGAGAATAAGAAGATACACGAAAAGAACACTGCAGTTTAGACAAAATAAACTTTTTTCAGAAAATGGAAATAAATTCTACAGAGAGCTTGGAAAAACAAACATTGAAATAAAAAAATCACCAACAAAAGATGAAATAGAAACTTTTTGGAAATCAATCTGGGAAGATAACAAAAAGCATAATTCAGAAGCTAAATGGATTCAACATCAAGAATTGGATTGTGTTAATACCCCGGATATGAATTGGGAAAGAATTACAATGTGTGATTTGTCTAGTTCCCTTCGGAAAAGTGCTAGCTGGAAAGCACCAGGACCAGACAAATTATCCAACTTTTGGCTAAAACAACTGACATCCACTCATACTATTTTAGTAACTTTGCTCAATAATGCTGTGGCTCATCCTGAAGACGCACCAGTATGGTTGACCACAGGTGTTACTTATTTGTTACCGAAGTCAGCACAAACTGAACAACCAAAAAATTATAGACCTATCACATGTTTACCTACAATGTATAAAATCTTAACGTCAATAATAACTGAACGAATGCAAGTGTTTTTAGCTACAATAATAATGTAATGCCATTAGAGCAAAAAGGTTGTGTAGAAATACGTATGGAAGTAAGGATCATCTTCTGTTGAGTAAAGCTATAATGGAAAATTGTAAACAGAGACAGAAGAATCTTAGTGTAGGTTGGATTGATTACAAGAAAGCTTTGATAGTGTGCCACACAGTTGGATTTTAAAAAGTATTGGAAATGTATAAGGTCAATCCAATTATTGTCAACTTCTGCAAAAATATGATGCTAAATTGGAATACAAGTATGAAAATAAGAACGGAAACTGAAGAATCGCATCAAGTAATGTTCACATACAACGAGGAATATTTCAGGGTGATTCGTTATCGCCACTTCTATTTTGCATGAGCTTGTTTCCTTTGACAAAGTGCCTCAATGACGCAGGTTTGGGGTATGCATTATTGCCGAATGAAGACAAAGTCTCGCACCTTCTGTACATGGACGATTTGAAGTTTATTCGCGAAAAATGACGATGAACTTAGTATCTTACTAAATATCGTCAAAACTTTCAGTGACGACATTTGTATGGAATTTGGAATCGAGAAGTGCAAGAAAGCGACATTCAAGAGAGGGAAGATTGTCGCAAGTGAAAACATCCAACTTGATGAGCATACCACTATTGAGGACATTGGTCAAGAATCAACTTATAAATATCTTGGAATAGAAGAATGCAAGGGTGTTCAGCATACAATGATGAAAGATAAATTGAGCAAAGAATACAAAACGACGTCTAAGATTAATACTTGAAAGTGAAATTGAACGGACGAAATAAAACTATTGCAATTGGTCAATTTGCTGTGCCAGTAATATCTTATAGCTTTGGGATATTAGATTGGAGCATAGAAGAACTTAAGAGATTGGATCGAAAAACGAGAAAACTGTTGACAATGAACGGAATGCACCATCCACGAGCGGACGTCGAAAGACTGTATATCGCAAGGAAGAATGGAGGTCGAGGTATAACTCAACTAGAGGGGTCATACAAAACAGCAATGATTGGTTTGAGTTTATACATAGAAGGAAAGGGAGATGACAAATTTATTAGAATGGTTCAAGAACATGAGTCCAGCAAAGCTATGAGAAAATCTGTCATTAAGTTAGGCAACAAGTTTCAATCAGGTTTGGAATTAACCGATATTAATCAGATAAATGGGTCCATCACTAACAAGGTCAAGATAATCAAGAGCAAATAAAGAACATTATCCAGAAAGATTTAATAAGTTGCTGGAAGTCTAACCTTTGCATGGACAATATATTTACACGCATGGAGCAACCACATATTGACCAAGATCAAACCAATAAGTGGCTGGGCAGAAGTAATCTCAAAGGTGAAACTGAAAGTCTTATTGTAGCTGCACAAGATCAAGCCTTAAGAACAAAAAGTTATGAAAAAGAATTCTCAAACTCGACGTAGATGACAAGTGTCGTTGTGGTAAGCTTTATGAGAAAGCGTTAGAGCACATTATTTCTGGATGTCCGGTCTTAGCAAAACGGAATACATTGATCGACATGATAAAGTTGGGCATATTTGCATTGGAACATTTGTAGAAGTTACAACATCGAAACTTCTGACAAATGGTACATGCATATACCAGAACAAGAAGTTGACAATGTAATGTGACCATATTGTGGAATGAGCTAATAATCACTGATAGAAAGGTTCTTCACAACAAACCAGACATTGTTGTTAAAAACAAAGCGACTCAAAAATGTTTGATCATCGATGTAGCTATTCCATCAGACCGCAACATAGTCCTAAAGGAAGCAGAAAAACGCACAAGATATCGAGACCTTCAAATAGAAATTCAACGAATGTGGAATGTCCGTTGTAAGATTGTTCCATTATTATTGGAGCTTGTGGGACAATTGGAAGAAGTTTTGAAGAGAACTCCAACATATCTCTGGCAATCACTGGACTCCAGAGCTTCAAAAGGCAGCATTATTAGGAACCGCCCACATACTACGCAAAGTTTTAGTGTAAAAAAAATTGTTTCTGTTATTTCTTGTATGTATTGTATTTTGTTAATGCCATGTATATTTAATTTTTATGTAATAGGGGTTTCACCTTAGAGATGTGGTTCATCTCTGGTGAAAGTTCTTAAATACCCATTATGTAATGTTCATATTGGTGAATAAAAGAAATAATAATAATAATAATAATAATAATAATAATAATAATATAAAGACTTGCTGAAACTCATATCCTATAATTGCACCACAGGGTGGAAACATCAAACGGCTGTTGTTAGTAAACACCGTGGATGTGTGGAAATTGTATAGGCCATGGCTGCAGCAATCGCAGCAACACTTCGGAAGATTTGACGACGATGATAATGATGATTTCGAATCCCAATCCTGATTTAGATGTAGTAGTCCCTGATGCAGATGAGATGGAATCCGATGCAGCTGAGCCAGGGGGGGGGGGCGGCTCAGCTGTTTATCGACGCCATCTTCATTAAAAATCAATTGTAACTATTTAGAAGTATCTACATTTCAATTTATTTATTTATTTATTTATTTATTTATTTAAACGTCTATCCTATTCAGTTATAAAAACTGATTTACAAAGGAGGACAACTAAATAAATCTAATTACATAGATGCAGACACAACAAAAGGATATTAAATGCAATTTATGAATGAATCGAATATATATAAAAGGGGGTGGGGAATGAAAAGAAAAAAAAAAAAAGAAAAAAGAAAAAAAAAAAAGAAAAAAAGAAAAGAAAAAAGAAAAAAGGAAAAGGAAAAAAAAGAAAGAAAGAAAGAAAAGAAAAAAGAAGAAGAAAAAATAAAAACATAAAAAAAACGAAAACGAAAAGAAAAGAAAAAAAAAAAAAAACAATAATAAATCTGGTGTTAAAACTCATTTCTTGTGTTATAATTTTGCGATACAATAATTTTTCCTTCATGATAACTCTAACATAATTGTTATAATTAATAATAGACTAGCTTTTTTAATAAGATGAGTTTTACTGTAGCTGTTTAACATACCTTCATCTCATTCTTTTATGGTAACAATATTATTATAGCTTTTAAATTAAGTATAATATACGTAATTTAATAAACCACCAGGACTTGTTAACCGGAGAATGATAATAACACTGACTTACTGAACAAAACACGGTTAAAATAACAATGCACAGCACTCACCCGCTGCGTAATTTTTTTGTGACATCCATCACCTTATTTTAACCGTGTTTTGTTCAGTAAGTCAGTGTCATTATGAATGAATGAATGAATGAATCTTTATTGTACAATCTTGAGTGTATTACACTCTTTACAGATTTTGTAGTTACATTGTTGTTATTATGCATATTTATTAATCATGGTTCTAATATAAGACTAAACTATGATGAAGTTAGATTTTGTAATTGCATAGTTGGAAAACTAACACTAAGAGTAATTATAATCAAAAGTAACATAATGCAAAAACCCTAAAAGTAAAGAAAAGAAGATAGTATAATCTGATTGTGACATGCAACAGTAGCATATTGAAGGTTAGACAAAAGAAGAAAAGAAGACATAATGTGTTATAGAGCAACAGCATCGTAACACGAGAAATCTCCATCTCGATTCCTTTAGAGTTACACGTAATTTAGTTATATATATTATATATATATATATATATATATATATATATATATATATATATATTTTATATATATATATATATATATATATATATATAGTTATACGTAAAGTTATACCGGTTATACGTAATTTACATATACGACCATCCGCATGGGGGCAAAGTTGGAGGTAATTTACAATTCAAGATTTTTGTGTTTCCAGGCACCACACAAGACTGGGATATGTCTAATATATAAGTTGACATTTTGAAAAAAATATATTTTTATAAAAATGGGTCCCCACAAGGAGCTTTACTTTGCATCGAAAGAAAATTCCTAGTTATACGTCATAATTGCATGTCTGACACTGGTTTTCCTGGATTTCAGGAGTGTATACCATTTCGGATCTTGTGGGAACTTTCAGGAAATGTTTAAGGAGGTTGTGTGAACATATCTCAAAAGTATCGCTTAGTTACTTTAAATGTCCAGGTTAAACCCAATTTGCACCGGACTATATACCCTGTGGGATTTACGACCACGCCCCATGTCACACACAACACACACCCATGCACGTGCGGTTCTTGAGCAGCTTTCCAGGAAAGAGTCGATTACAAAGTGGGAAACAAACTACGCCATTTGAAAAACTTTTCAAAAGTTTGTTACAACAGTTTTTCTTACAAACACTCACGCACAATGCATTAAACTGTGTGGTTGCGAATGCGAGCGCAGTCTAGTATGACATTGTTCCACTAACGCTGGTTGGTAGGACTACCTGGTTAGATCACCACCAAATCGCCATGATTAAATTTTTTTTTAAATTAAAAAAGAAAATCGTATTTAGAGTCGAGCCATTCAACCACAACGTTTTTTTTTTTGTAGGGGACATTATATTTTGAACGCCAACCAATCCAACCCTGTTGGCGCCGACACCATCGACGAGCGAATAATGACCAACTAGAGAATTTAAGAGGAAGTTGTGATTGTTATCACTAGGGAAACGCCAAAGTCGTTGATAGACGAGTGAGTGAGCCATGTGTTGAGTACCCGGGAACATACCTTTTCCTCCCCTATACCTAAGACTGAATCTAGCCCAGTATGGGGAATGATACCGGGTATTTAACACATGGCCCACTCACTCGTATATCAACGACTTTGGCGTTTCCCTAGTCTAGTTGGCTAAGGTGCCCTTATACCCGGAATGTGGGAGACCTGGGTTCAATCCCCTGGTCGGATAAGATTTTGTAGTTAATGGATTGTATTAAAAAAAAATCAAACATGTTTTGAAATGCATATAACGCAGTTTAGTCTACATCAACTGTGACAATATGGAAAACATAGCCAGCACAAAATACGAGTAAAGATTGCGAGGTTTACCCAGTCACCCAGCGGAATTTGGGGATACCTTGAGCGTGCAAATTTCGATACTCTTTGGTCACTGCATAACTGCATTACAAATATTTTTCCACTGCCTCCATCGCAACCGAGTAACACCTAAGAAGCAGTGATTTTTTTCAAAAGTGAACCATTGTCGTTAAAAGAATTACCTACACATGTTAGGCCTATTTTTTAGTTTATTATTTCTTGTAGGTTTAAATCGAAATGGATTGTGCTCCATTTTTTTAGCAGTTCTAAGTTACCTGGTCAGAAATATCTGTTTAAACTTTCAGCTCAATCTATTTGGCTGTTCGGCCGTATGGGACCGGACAAACAAACATTTTACAGACACAGTCAACCGACCCGATCAAGTGGCGTTATAAATCCTTATTCGCTTCGCTCACTCGTCTTATTAATAACTGTAGGCCTACAAGTTTCGTACGCTTGTAGGTTGCATAGAGGCATACAGAAATGGAAACTTATATAGATCGGTTTTTTTCAAATCCTCAAATCTTAAAATTTACGGGAGGTACCGTATAGTTATATTAGTCCGATATGAAACTTTTACACAAATCAATTGATGAATCATGATCTCTCTCAATAAATATTCCATTTCGTTGCCATACCGCTAACAGCCAGGTGCTTAAAACGTTACGTCACTTATTGATTTTAATATTTGGAAACATTTATAAAGAATAACACCTATAAGTAGAGATAAGTTTTTTTATTATAAAAAACATGTAGAGATAAGTTTTTTTAGCGTTTTAGGTTTTTGATGCAACAAAATGCTAATTTTGACAATTTAAAATGCTAATTTTACTAAAAATAATGTTTTTAATGCCTATTGAGAACTAGTTTAGTAATGTATTCTAGCGTTTTATGTGACTATATTGAATTGAAATGTTCCTACAATTCATCATTTACCAGAAGAAGTTTAAGAAACACCCTACATTTAGGGTTTTGGTGGAAAAGAAACCAATTGATGCTACAAAATGCTAAATTTGTCAAAATTAATGCTAAATTTTCTAAATTTAAGTGCTAAAAAAAACGTATCTCTACCTATAAGATCCAATGTTATTGACGAAATACAATATTGGCAGCGGATCGAACACTTGGTCCGAACCGCGTCGGATGTGACACGAATCTTGCACAGAGCATGGGCCAACATGGACTATCGAACAGCTATGCATGGAACTCTTCACCACACCACTAGGTTTACACCGTCGCGCGAACAGTTGCAATGCATTAGCAGAGACGCTATGCATGGAACTCTTCACCACACCACTAGGTTTACACCGTCGCGCGAACAGTTGCAATGCATTAGCAGAGACGCTATGCATGGAACTCTTCACCACTACGTTACACCGTCGCGCGAACAGTTGCAATGATTAGCAGAGACGCTATGATGGAATCTTCAACACTTCAAA